>JAHBOF010000135.1:0-269479 GCA_020736565.1 Coprinopsis sp. MPI-PUGE-AT-0042
CCTAACCCTAACCCTAACCCTAACCCTAAGTCTAAGTCTAAGTCTAACCCTAAAAGGGTTTCACTGTTGCTTTTGATATCATATCTTTCCTTGCTCATATCATGACATGTGAACTAGGTTTAGTCTTGAACCTAGGGTTACATGTTGGGTTAGCCTCTGTTCAATCACATTTCCTTTCTGTTGTGATATGAGATTGCTTCCATTTTTGATATCGAGCGATATGAGATGATATCAGGCCTTTTCTTGTGATATGAGATGATATCGACTCTTCTTTTGTGATATGAGATGATATCGTGCCTTTTTTTGTGATATGAAATGATATCGAGTGATATTCGAGCGATATGAGATGATATTGAGCGATATTCGAGCGATATCGAGAGTTTTTCCTTGATATGAGGTGCAAAAAACTCATATCGTGATATGAAAACCGTTCCCGTCACCAAAAGGTGGCCAAAAAGTGATATCAAAAGACATATAGCCCCAATATGCAAGAAGTATATAGTTAGGTGCAAGAGGATAAGCCAGACGCAAAGAAACTGAACCGTTTGCGAAGAGCTCGCCCTAAGCCAGTGCCTTTACAATGCAAAGAGCATTGATGCCCTTTGGGACGCCTTTGAGTGGCTCAGATTGAAGAATCCAGATGAGGTACGGGCCAGATGTTGCAGACAGAGAAGAGGGGGAGCCGATAGCGGCAAACTCGCGCGCGAAGATAGCGTGGTCTGTTTGGATCAAAAGACGTAGGCTTCCCTCAGCAGAGCACAAGATGACTCTCAAAATGGCGCTCATTATCTGAAGCGTAATGCTGCGTACCCTAGGTTCGAAATATGGCCCACTTCCCCCTCTTTTGGGCTCTTATTAATCCGTCGCCAAAAACACCCTCTTCATCTCTTGCTTAACCTTGTTACGTTGCGCGGTCTCTCTTTTCGTCTTCCTGCTTTAACACCCTCGTGTCATCTCGTGCCTCTGCTCAGGGTTAAATTGAACCCTGTCTCATTGATGCTCCTTCGCTCGTTACTCTGGACTATATATAGAACATCATGCACGATATCCTTCAAACCTCTGCAAGGACTTCAGGTTACAACGTCTTCGGACGCTCCGAACGGCGTGCATAGTCCTCCCACAATCTCAAGTTCCTGTTAGAGGTGAGGAGAAGGACGTCTTTTGCAATGTATAAAAGACGTACTGAATCTGTACAATGCTTTGTGAGCATGCAAACCTCCCATTGCTGAATGAGACTTCAACAAGAAGTGTTACAGCCTTATGAGTACACCAGGGGAGCCGTACTTCGGCAAGCCAAACGCCGGCAGCCGGATTATTGGCATGTTTCTGCACGAGGGACCTGACCCTGTTCTCAATGGGAGCGCTATCACCGCGAACTCGCTCGCTAAGATAGTCTGATATGCTCAGTAGGATAAATCGGTCACCCCCAGAACGTCCTCGGGAAACGGAGATCGAGAGATAGAATGGCTTTTGCAAAGGATGCCGCGTCTAAATCATCTTTCATCGCCTCATGGGACTCATTGAGAGCCCAACTGATGCAATGGAGGTGGAATATGCGGGAATGCGCGCTATAACGAATATCTTGGCTGCACCGGTCTACCCAGACCTATGATTGAGTGAGGTAGACACTGTCATGACTGCTCACAGACCTCGATATGTTCCATGCATGCTCTTGCATTCTTGTCTGTGTCGCTTCTCCCAATCTTCTTTTTGACACTCCGCGGAACAGTACACGACAAGGTGACAATTGGAACAGCATCGCGAGTGCGGCTTTAGCAAAGGCGTATGCTTTCGGAGTAGCATCAGCAAACCGTGGTGCACTCAGCGGAGATCGATTTACGGACCTGTGTCTCATTATCGCAGATGGGATAATACACTTCTTCGTTCATATTTTTGAGATTTTCTTCGAAGGTCTGATGCTTATTGAGCATGCTAGCCCAGAAGTACCCGAGTGTGGACTCGAAGAAGTTGGACCAATTCTCAGCTATGAGTGAGTCGATTCGGTCCTTTGATTCCGACAGGGACTTGATCATGTGTGGGTATACCAAGTAGGTCTCGAATCGCGCCAGATTGCGTACGAAGCCCTCCTTGGAATGCAAATCCTCCAGGCTGCGCCTGGCAAGATTGGGAACCAAAACTTCGAAGAGACCACCATCGAGAACTGAAAGATAGTTGGAAAGTGGATTCCCGCCCATCGCAAGGCATTGCATGAAAATGTCTTTCCCCTTTTGGAATACGTCGTCAGGTGTTAGAAAAGGTGCTAGCTTGACCAGCGTTCTCGACCAGCACCTGAGATAGTCGGCGTCGCAAAGTGCTTTGAAGATAGGAGGATGCCTGGCGAGGGCTGCGATGACATCCTTGATGTAATCATACAACACCTTTCGAGCGTGGTGCACGTTAAAAGCCAGGTCGTCGAAATTGGTGTACTCTGGGATGTGCGTGATTCGTGCGCTGGTAGCCTTGCAGAATGTTTTGAGAATGCGAGGAGAACTGAAAAAGGTGTCCAAGAGTGACTGTCGACCTGACTCGGTACTGACAAAGGCCAGCACAAACGAAGTGATTGTGCTGTTCCCTTTATGGTCGGCGCCATTGACCATGGCGCCAGGCCGACCTGTGTGGTGGGAAGACCAGAGCTTGAGTAGCGCCTTGATTATTTGACGCTTCGCTGTCAACGCATCAACAACACCTCCTCCTAGCGAAAGGCACATCCACATGGCCGAGCTGATACCCCGGAGCATTTCATCAAGCAAGATGTCTTCCTGATTCGCAAGGTGTGAAAAGTAGACGCTCAGCTCCATCCAGATTGCAATTTTCGTGGCATGATCACAGAGTTTTTCCTTCGTCGCTTCCATTACGCCGTTTAGACGAGGCTCTCGTAGGACTGAGATCGTGCGCGACAGAGCTGCAAGAGCAGCAGGACCAATCAAAAGACTATCGGTTGACGAAGTGTCGACAGATTTGGGATTCTTGTTGAAAAATGCAAAGAGGGCATCCAGGGCACTGCACTAATTGTGTCGGCATTAATGAGCTTTGAGAATGAGAGCAGAGACACGAAATCTCCTTGGGAAACCTAAAGTAACCCTTAGCGTGGAGGTGGAACTATGAACAGTACCACGCACCCGGCGCAGAAGCGTCTGTGAAAGAGGATTCTTGCCACCGACTGGAGTTCGATGCATTATGCCCAAAGTCAACGACGAAAGAATAGTGGACCCTTTTTCTCCTCATGTCCTCGTTGCGCACTGTTTGCCTCTTCCTTCGCAATCCAACACCATGCTTCATTTCATGAAAGCGTGGCTCGGCTGCTCGTTCACTTTAAGATTAGATCAATATGAGCAAGGACGGTCGACCTGACGCCGATTAGGTAGACTTTGTTACAAGTGAACCATGGTTCAGATGGAGAAGCCGAAACCCGGCATTTAGGAGTGAGAAAGTTCAACAGAAATGACATCTGGACGAGTCGTTCAGAAGTCGTGAGAATGACAAAATCCTACCAAAATGCGGAAAGACAACGACGGACCCAACTTTATGCTCCTGACTCGCCCAATTATAATGTTTTTGCGCTGCTTGCCCCACCGTCCCTTTACCTCTTCGCTACTCGTTTCAAGTCCAAGAGGAGATCGATGGATGCGAGGCGAACTTGGGTAGAGTTTCGCTACCTGAATGGACCTCCTTGCCGATCTAAATGGCGTGCACAGGTCACATACGTGCTGTATACTCGTTGCACATACAAAGGGAGGGTTGATCGTTACGAGGCGCGCACAGGAGCTTTCACAGCGATCGAAAGGCTAGAATGTTTTGTTTATGAGGTGAGTGCTGGTGTGAGCTCATCTGATAGAGTTGACGGACCAAAAGGAAGCCCGAGAGAGCGAACACACAGATAGTATCTTCGGTTTCAATCCCCAAAAGCCTGAGGCCAACGTAGTCTCCGAGAGGATGTGACGTCGCCAATCCGAATCGCGTACATTGGCTTGAGGAGATGAGGAGATGCCGGCTGTTGCTTCATTGCACCTTTGCAAGCAAAGTCCCGGTGAAGGTGGTAACCTGGTTTTAACGGCAGAAACTCTAGTTTCATGAGAAATCGTCGGAGAAAGAGCCTTCAATCGATCTGGGAAATCCGTCGATAAGGGAGGAGAGGTGTCACCAGGCAAAGACTCAGAATAAGCCCAGATTCATGACCAGCAAATGGCTGGGGGCGAGCTAAAAGCCTACGTCGTCGAGGAACTCCAGCCTTTAGGACGCACCACCTCTGCGAGATGCCAGGAGCTTCTAGATATTGTCGATGACGGCCAAGGTTTGAGGGGTTACCAGAGACAATACAACACGGTCTCGGCCAGACGAGCATGAGCCAATGATCGAGGGCGGGAAGAAAACGTATGTGTGCAGTAGCTTTGTGTTGCTTCTGCTTCTCCTATGCGCGTCTCGAGTTCCACAAATGCATGGAGGGCGGACAGAATGGAAGAACTTTTTCTTCTCGAGGTATAGATGCACTGTCAATGTGACAAGACATCTAGAGCGAGCGGTAGAGCCGTCGAGGATCCTCCTCCCATTGGTCCTCTTCCACAGACTGGTTCCGAGACTACAAGAGATGAGCGTATGAGCCGACGGGTCGAAAGGGTTTGGTGAATGTCCATGGCATATAAGCTGTCCCAAGGCTCTGGATCGTTTCACTCACCAGAGCATGCGAGAGCCCGGACAAGGAACCCAGAAGGTCTGGACCGAGCAGGAGAGAAGCCACAGGAGCAGCGATCAGTGCGAAGGGCAAGCGGGGTTGGACAAGTGCTGTGAATGAGAGTTGTTTGAGTGATTGACCAAGAGGAATATCGGCGGACAACAATAGCCCATCCAGTGAGTGGTTGGCACGTGGGCTTACGCTAGATCGAAATCTGAAGGAGGAAAAGCCCTAGCACGAGCAACCGCCTGAGGGGGATGTATCACGATGACACGTTCCCTACTGTTCATTCTTGAGACTCAGGATTATTCAAAAGAGTTTTCAGTGCTGAATCAACGCAAATGAGGCATAGGCAAAATGTTGTGTAAAGAGGAGGTCACAGTTGAAGTTGATGACGGCTCGGGAGCACGATAGCAGTTTGGTTTTATTTGGGTCAGAGTGCGAAGGCGTCTCAAAGCTTTAAAATTTGAACGAATTTTCATGCTAAATAAAGCTCTGCTCTGGAACTAGCGCACGTCACTCTCTGTCAGCGGGACATACTCTAATCGGATTGCATTATATCCAAGAGAAACAACGAGATAAGAGTGAAAGTGAGAAAGAGGTTGAATTTTCCCCTCGGTCAACGGAACAACCTCGCCCCTCGGCGAGGCTCATACCCAAATTGGCTGGTTGCAGGACGTGTATACGTAAAATTCGACTGGGTGTCAGATTCCGCAAGGAGAGCACTCAAGCTTGGCACTTAAACGTTAATCCTCAACAACCACCATGTCCACCCTGCCCCTCCAGGTACGATCTTAATCGCGCTGGGTTCTCAGGCTTCCTCTAAAGCTCGTCATAGCTTATTGTTGGAACTCTTGCTGGAGATTTTACCATGCTCCAAGAGTTTAGCGGTCGCTTGACAGTCGAGAACTATACCCTGGCCTCCCTGGAGGCAGGCCTCGTGCATCTCAACTTGAAGGATCTCCCCGTTTACCCTGATCAGAGACCTTCCAACGATCGCTTGCGACTTGCCATCTCAGCCATTCAACTCATATTCTTCTGCTCCTCGAGGTGTGGCCAGACAGAAGAGCTGAAGGATGCAACTTCAGTACGTCTACAAGCACAGTTCGACGGTGTCTTGGCCTGGATGAAGCTTACCTTCAAATTCATTGACAACGACGCTGCATACTGCAATGTGGCACTCGATTTTCTGCGAATCGGGGTCATCGACGATGATATCTCGTTGCTAGTTAATGCGTCACCCAGGCCGTGGAGCTTGCTCTCAGCCTCTGGCAATACGAACCCATGCTCGAACAGGAGATCTACGAGTGCAGAACGGAGCGCTGGGCTCCCCCTGCGTCGGTAATTATGAGCCACTGCCTCCTTGACTCAGAAGGCTTCCAGACGTTCGGCGACATCGTCTTCTCCTCCAAAAAGCAACTATCCGCGTTCTTTGACACTCTTCTGTTCAAGATCAAACGGCTCCATACACTTCTCCTGGACTGCTCGGTGGATTTCAAGATCGTCCATAAGCATATGGTAGCGCTGGGCTCGATCTTTGCACGGGTGAACAGTCGAGCAGCCACGTTGCACTCAAAACGATCGCTTTGTCTCAAATGCCTTGCGGCCGTCACTTCGATCTTTCTACCTCCCTTGTCACCCCGCATAACAATTCTCAAAGACTCAGCTTGGATTCTTGAGGTTGCTAGGCCCACCCGAAACTATATCCCAATTTTCGAAGCTGGTCTCCTCCAAGCACTTGTGAGTGCGTTCCCGAGCTGCGACTGGAAATGCGAGGAGAAAAGAAGTCTCGGACAGTATATTCTATCACTTCTAGCAGCTATTGCCTGCTACCCTCAAAATCTGAAGGCCCTTTGCCGCGAGGTCTCAAAGATCGAGCCCCTTCTCAAGAACCTCGGTTTGAACGCAGAGTCGAGTCCTTGGCTTGCTCTCGTCAATCACTTCAGAGGGATGATGTTGACCCTTACGTCGAATAAGCTGGACATATTGCCGTGTGACAACAGCTGCGTGAGTGGAAGCAGCTTTTGTCTCTGCTCCTGCTGATTTACGTCTTTCAGTCGTACGGCTCAAGTCCTTACGACTCTTGACCAGCGGTCAAGGCTTGCTGCGGGTGTCATTTCATGACATACTGTAGAGTGCAATGTCAGCGAGAAGATTGGTTGCGTCGGCATCGATTCGAATGCGCTAACTTAAGCCGATCTACGCAAGGTCAGTCAACCCAGGAGAATCCACCCCAGTCTACTTCCTAAATCTGAGCCGCTCCTTTTGGAAGGGCGCCACAACACTCCTCGAATCTCCCTAGCCTCCCTAGCCTTCCACCTCAAGCTCGCAACCGATCTCATCAATTAGCTGGGCTTGCAAGACTCTTGCAAATCCGAACGATTCTTGGTCTACCCAAAGCAGAAGGCGACCGAACTCCTCACAATAAACAACACGACCTACCCTTCCTTTCCAAAAAAGGATGACATCTTATGGAGCTGGGATAGATGGTTTACGCAGGTATGGACCGCTGGCACGTGCGAGGCGATTGAGTCGCGTCTCTCTTGTTTGCTACTGGAAGTCGCAAAGGGGAGTGAAACAGGTCCAATTTTGGTCGTGGACGCCGTCTTTGAGTGGGATGCCGATCGATATATGTTGTTACTCGTTTGATTCGAAGAGACGTGGGAGGGCTCGTTTAGCCCTATTCAAAGCGTTTTGAGGCTCGTGTGTGTGCCTTGACCCAATCTTCCATTCTGTTGATTCTGACCATGAATCGTAGGCAAAGGGGGGACGGAGCCATGCTAGCCAAGGCGTCCTAATAATAGTTTCAAATATCCTCATCGCTCATATTTAAACGCTATCGTTCCAGCCTTCCATTACACCCTATATCCTCAGAGGATTATGAAGCATCTCCGACGGTCATCGAGGACGGCAACATCAATTTTCGGGAGTCGGGTCAGAACAAGCGCCGTTCAGGCATTTGCCCTGCTGCGTTTGTCCATGATGTGGCCTATGGCTGAAAGATCCCGTCCGTAGTTCCTCCCATTCTAGTTCTTAATGCATCTTATGCGCATACTATGCTCGAAGTAGTGCACGAGGGTCCACGGAAATCCCCAAGGAAGTGAATTTCGTGTATTTTCGAGCAAAAAGACCATGCACCTTTATGAACGGCAGGAAGCTCAAACAATTGATTTTGCTCCCCAGTAACGAGGGTTCTAGGGATCTAAGTGAAGGATTGCACGCACCAGCTATTTTCTAGAAAAACCGTCGCCATCTCGTGCCTGTCTCTGACCGACGATGTCCCGGGTCGTAGCTTCCCTGCACTTCGAAAAGCCTTCATTTGCAATTTTACAGGCCATGCTGGCGACTGGCCATCCCATGGGAGAGATGGGTTAGCTGATTAGAATATAAATCTCGTCAGGCTGAATCAAGGGTGTTTCTGAGAGACAATTTAACGTTTCTCCAGCGAACGAAAGGAAAAAAGGAGAGCCGAAACGTATGATGTTAAGTCCCATTGACACACGGAACCAAAGGCAACCTGTGCCTTAAATGCACCAGCCACTTCATGAGAGACGTCGCCAGACTCCATGGACTCCCACTTCTCATCCTGCAAAGAAGCCAAGATGATCAACGTTGGAATCGAAAGCAGTGACCCCGATCACCCTTGCGGTGGGCAATACATACCATGATGAAAGCCAAGTTAGCCGAAGATTCGAGGAGGGGCGGCGAATGATAATCGAAGTCGACCGAGGAAGCAGAGCGCGCAACAGAGCAGTTCGCAAGCACTATCAGCCCAGAAATCAGGCTGAAACCCAAGGTCGGCGGTTCCAACAATGCTAGGAGAGTCAGAGAGAAGTGTAGGCGTCTCACGAGGTTGGCGAGAGTGAAGATGATATGGGTATATTTGAGGACCCAACGAGGATGCGGAGAGGGAGAGGGGATACATAGTGTAACTCAGTTCCAAGTCCACTGATAATAAGAGGACGCAGAAAGCACAAAACCAGGTGAATAATGGGTGGTAGAAGCGAGCTAGCGGAGCGACGGGATCGAAACGACAGGGAAAAGCGACGAGGCAGGCGCAGCGACCGTAGACGATTGCGACGACGGCAGCATCCCCAAAGGTGATGGAACGCTGTTTTGTTCCTGAAAATTGTGGGGATTAACATGGCTGAGCGCCAAGAACTGATTTCGACGAATGGCGAGGGACGAAAGAAGCATGTTAAGGTATGGAGTGACAAGTGCTCTCATTTCCGTCGAGCACCAGGGAAAGAACCTGTGAACGCGCCCGAGGAGGCCCCCACGAAGAACGATAACCACTAGCCTGTATGCTCGAGAAGGGCGAAAGAGCAAGCAGTTCGTCCACCGCTGTAAAGCACCTCAAGTCCCGCATGTAGTGATAGATAGCTATTCCAGAGGCTCTCTTGGTGAAGCAAGACCGCGAAGGCGAAGTCCTCGCCGATTATGGGCACTTGAGGTACGAAGACCAGAAGCGTGTCTCTATGCGATGATGGTCACGGGCCTTTGAGACCCACAATCTGAGCGCGGAGTGCCGAGAGTCAAGGGGGTAGGCAAGGAGAGGCCAGTAGCGAGGGGATCGATGCGAACGCGGCGAATAAAGGTAGTATAAGCCGTGGCACCGGGGTCACGAGTCACAAGTTCTCTCTTGCAAGTTGTCAAAACGAGGAACTGCCTCCTTAACGCTCGACGAAAGACCCAAGACCGAATTAGAGTCACGGCTGTAGAGCGAACGCGCAAGAGAAAGCAAGCAAGCGCTTAGACGGAATACCCGAGGTGTACCAGCAAAAGTAGAGAGCGGGAGACAGGCAGAACATCGGGGAGATAGTGAGGCCGCTGGTCAGCAGAGATATTGGAGCAAGATTGAGACATGTCGGATACACACCGAGGACCCCATTTTCAAGTGAACTTCAACCGTCGACCTCCTCGAACACCAGACGTCTCGTGGTGAATTCAAGTCATGGGCTCCGAAGAAGCGAGTGCAACAGTTCTGAAATCCAAGCTCCTCTGAGGATAAATAGAGCAGCCAGAACAATCTGAGGTAGAGATGGTAAGGAGAGAAGGTAACGAAGGTTTCATTGAAGTCCGACGTTCAATCTCCGCTTCCGATTCATCGGCAAATACCGAGCGCGGGTGGCGAACATGCAAGCTTCCCCTTGTACCTCAGACAAACCATGTCTAAGCTATTTCACCAGGTGCGCCTTCCTTTTAACCCAACTATTATTTTTATTTCTCATCAAAAGTCCTTACAAGACCATTCAGCGAGCCCGTGCTGGTAGCGGGAAGTGCCTCGAAGAACTTTCATTAACCCTTACAACAGAAAACTATACCCTCGCTGTGCTGGACGCAGCTCTCGAGAACCTACATCTGGAAGACTTACCCAAGCTTCAGCCCCTTAGTTTGGTCTACGATCGCCTACAGCGAGCCCTTTCGGCAGTTGGGCTTGTCTATTGCTGCCTTGCACGATGTACCAAGAAAACGACATTGGCGGCTTCGACAACGTCTCGACTACAGGAGCATTTCGAAGGTCTTCGGGAATGGATGTCCCTCACCATCAAAGGGATCGGCGACAACTTTGCTTACACGATTGTTGCATCCCTCATTCTTGAAATGGGAATTCACGACGACAGCCTGTATGCGATGGTTTACTCGTCACCGCGCATCCTCAATCTGACTCTGAAACTCTGGCACCGCGAGCCTCCAATTGGCGACCACGTACTTGACTATCTGGCAGAGCGCTCTGTTCCTCCGCCTACTCTACTGATTGACGCCTTTCTCACCCACCAGGAAGGTGCCCAGATCTTCTGTGACATCGTCGTGTCATCCAAGCAGCAGCTTTCCACTTTCTTGGACGTTTTGTTGCTCAAGGTGAACCACCTAACTGATCTCCTCCAGCAACGTTCAACGAATTTCGGCATCTGTTATAAAAATGCTCATACCTTGACTCTGATCTTTATTCGGGTGGATCGACAAGCGGTCTCGCTGCGTATGAAGCGTTATGCCTGTCTCAAGGCACTGGTGGATCTAACATCTATTTTTGCATCCCGTATATCCCCTAGTGCAGACCTCCTCGAGAGCTCATCCTCCCTCTTGCAAATTGCGAAGTGTAGTCGGAGACTTGGTGTTGTCATCGACTCTGGACTCCTCGAGGGGCTCGTAAAACTTTATCCTGATTGTGACTGGGGCGACGACAAGGCTAAACGTTCCGGACAGCACATCTTGACCGTTCTAGCGTCTAGCGCTTGCTACCCCCGCGTTCTCAAATATCTGGCCAACGTCACCTCCAGGATTCGCGTTCTTTTGGTAGAGCTCGGTGTCGACGCGGAATCAAACCTTTGGTCCTGTCTTGTTCAGCACATCACAACGCTTTCGTCCATCCTTAAGTTGGTGAAATTTGACATTTTGAACTGCAATAATGATTGCGTAAGTCCCAAAGGCCTCATCCTGGACTTTTCCTTACCTCGCTCTTCAGCCCTTTAGCTCACGTATGGACAACGTTCATCCCCCAGTCAAAATCTGCACCGGGTGCCATTTTATGACCTACTGCAGTGTCAATTGCCAGAAGGATGACTGGTTGCGTAGGCATCGTTTCGAGTGTACAGAACTCAGCCTTCGCACACAAGGTACGTCCACCTCAAGCACTTCTCGAAACCTATAACACGCCTACAACGAAATTTCTTCAAGGGTATTACGGTACTGCTCGAGTCTCCCAGTATGCCATATCTTTCTATCTCTCTGTCGCAATGAATCTGTTCCATGACCCACGGTTTAAGGAAGCTTGCGAGCCGCAAATATCCCCCTCCTCCTCTACCAGCGCCTCCCCCATACTCACGCACCCGGCGACCACCTTGATCGCTAAAATCTCACAATACGCCAAATCTCTCTCCCTCTCTATCGCCAACATTCTGCTCCATGATCCGGTCTTTAAGCGATTATGCAACAAGCTTAGCTCTGTCACCCAGATGCTCAAGAACTCGATCGTCACACTCGACATGACCTACCGTGAATTTCCCCAGACTTTACTACGAGTCCGAACGTGTGACGAGTGGGTCCAGGGTGCATGGAAGGAGGGTGTTTGTCCTTCACTCGAGTCGCGTGTAGCATCCCTGATTGAAGAAGCAAGAAAGTATGATTCGGGTATTTTGGAGTTTATGCTCGAGTGGGATGCGAGGCATTACGTCTCGCTGTTGATTCGATTTGAGGAGACGGGCGTACGCTGGTATACGCCTGTGCGTAGTGTCATGAGGATTCTGTAAGTGCTTGTATGTCTCGTTCACTGATACCGATGCTCACCCGCTTATTTAGACAGATAACGGACCCCGAGGAAGCCTATTGCTAGCGACGAATGTACAGTAAATGTTAGAAAGGCCCCGAAAAGTTGACTGAACAAACCGCTTCCTGACCGCCGTCCATCTAAGTGCCCATATTGCGGTGTCATATTCCTGTTCATACAGTCTGTGCCTGAGGTAAGAAGAAGAAGCGGCAGTACCAGTGACGCCGAACATTCTGGCAGATGCAAAGCATTCCACTGTCATTTGGATCAGGATAAGCTTGAAGCCCCTGGGAGAAGAGAAGGCGTCCCAGAACACCTCTGAAGCCGGTGATGGCTCACACCCGCTCCATCTTTGGCGTCGGGAATGGTCTTCGCTCTTGTTTTTTGACGTTTGGCGTGGCGCATCTATCAGGCAGCAAACCTTATGTGAGTTTCGGCGGGACTGATGGCGTGAGGATCGACGGCAAGTATGCAGCCTTGTCCACAGCAAGGGCGTTAAAATTCAGACCTCCAGAGTCCCTAAAGCGTTAATTTTGCAAATGATGGCCTACTGAAAGATAGGAATGCATGACAGAGTGGCAAAAGATATCCAAAAACACAACCGAAGCAGCCAGATTCATCATGCTTTCGTCAGAGCATACCTTGAGTAGGTCAGAAAAACAGCCAGACAGCATGCATGAGCGCTCACAGGCGCCTAACGATGTCAATGCCGAGTACGGATGCAAACCTCTGGCGTCGGTAGGTGAAAACCCCGAAGGAAAAAGGCTTGGAAAGCTATATCGAACGCTTGTATCGGAAGTACGAAAAGTATATAAGGTGTACCCAAACTCTCAGCTCTTCAGCAAGCAAGCTTCTTCACTTCTCTTCCGCATCTCTCCTCTTTCTCATTCTCCGTCTATCTCGCTCTCACCTCTACATTAAAATGGGTGCCGCTATCTCTGCCTTCCGCGATGGACTCCACGAGCTCGATGACAAGGAGAAGGCCAGGACCAAGGAACAGCTCGACTTCCTTGTCAAAGCTGCCAATAGCAAGCTCGACAAGTACCAGAATGATTTGGACGAGTAAGTACTCCATAGTAAATGCAAGATCATCATACTGACGAAATAAATCCACTCACTTCCAGTATGTTCACCGACCCCGCTACCGTGGAGAAGAGGATGGTGCCCGGTATCCGTGCCCTTCGATGGGAGCGAGGGTATCGAGTCAGCGTCAGCGAGGAAGCTGGTGAAGGTCTCAACGATGTCGTCGACGGCTTCTTTGGCATGATCAAGGAAGGCACAAGCGAGAAGACCGATGCCGAGCAGAAGAAAGATGCCGTTGTCGGGGGCTTCAAGGTGAGCAATTCGAATTATTAATCTTGAGAAACCTGAAACTGACGACCGCAAACTCTCAGAAAATTGTTGGTGGAGCTCTCAAGACTATCCTCGGAAACAGAAACGCCGGAGAACAAGAGGAACAAAAGTTCTTTATCTTCATGAAGCAGAATGCAGTAATTCGCATCGATGTCAAGGTGATCCCATCCAGGTTTTTCTCTGATCATTTGCTTACAGCTCTCTTCATGCTAGATCTGGAGGTACAACTTTAGTGGCCAAGGGATCATGGCCAACACCGAGAATGTCTTCTGCTGTACGTCCCACCTCCCTTTCCCCTCAGAGTCGCTCACTAACAATTCGTCCAATCCTAGACATCTTCTGCACCTCCGTCGTCGACTCTGCAAAGCTCAAGATGGACGAGTTCTCTTACCTCCTGAGCGAGTATGCTGGAGACGATGGTGTCCAAGCCTACGTCGAGAAGCTCATCGAAGTCTGGACCTCCATCGCCAAGATGCAGAAGTTCATCAACCAGACGAGGTTGGAGATTGACAGGCTCAAGCTTGGCTACCCAGGCCATGATGAGACGAAGGTCATTGAGCATAAGGAGGAGGTGACCACTCATGAGAGGAAGGCGATCACGGCACCAGCATAACTGGTCGTTGTCACATAACGTTCCATCGCGGCCCTTCTGTAGCCCTTTTACTTGTTTCGTTCATTTATTCGATTATTTATGCTGATGTTTCCGCGCTTCGCTATCTGTTCTTAATCTGTTCTTCGAGGTTGCTTTGTATTAGCCTGCCATTCGGCTTCTGATTTTCCTTCGTATCGTGCTATTTCTAGATACCTTAATAGAACCCTTTAATTCTTTTTTCCAAAACGCGGCCGTCAAGCCCCAAAATATTAGAACGCTGGATGGCCTTCCAGATTCAGCCGCCTAGGAGTACAGATAGGCGTACATGGGTGGGCAATCTGACAAGTGGCAGCCAGCCAGCCTGACTCCGAAGTATTGTAGCCCCGTAAATGGGTTGGGAGAGTAATCAACAAGAAATACAGAAGGAATCCAAGGCGACGCTACAGACATGCCTTTCTCGCAAACCGTAACAGCCGTCCTTGATGGACGACGGCGCAAATGGTGAGAAATCAGACACCCAAAATGCATAGCTAGCGACAAGATCCCATGACGTTACAGTTGGAAAGCGGTCACCCAGCCATGCACCAGCTCCCCAATCGCCTCCAAAGAGTATCGGAACGAAGCTCAGGCATGGTGAGCTCATCCCTTGCGCGTTCGAACACACCGCCAGAAGACCAAAATCATTAGTTGTTTCGTCATGTTCAATAGTGAACTTCGGACAGCATGTTCCCATCCAGGATATTAGAGGTTGAGTTCCAGCGCAACACGCCTGCGATGAGCCTCGCCATCCCAATCAAAGACAATCCGTCCCCACCCAGGTATCATAGCTTCTTGGTAGAGTGCGCGGTTCCGACTCCCCGACTCCCAATCAGAAGACAAAGTTGGTGCGTGAAAGTGGCTTTCTCAACGAAGAAGCTCGGACCGAGTTTGAGTTCGCAGAAGAAGATGGGCCAGACCACAGGATTGTCGAATGCAAACGAAAAATGCAGATTCCCGGGGCCTCGTGAGCGGTGAAGAAGGCCAGTCATCCACGATATCAAACCGTGTTGACATACGAGGGCGTCCGAGGGAAATAACAGCGAGGTTCTGAGAAATATTAAAAGAGCAAGCTATGCGCGACGCCATAGAGAGACAGAGACTGCCCATCGTCAGGGTGTCTTTGAAAGTAAACAGAAGGCGAGGCACACATGAAGAATTCAAACCAAGCAGCCTTGCAGGGTGTGTCGAAGGTTATACCCCTTCCCGATCGTTGCCATCCCATGGAGTCAGCTAACAGAAGCGCGGTGCACCATCGATAGCCACATGAATAAGCTTCAATGGATTCACAGCTTCAACGTCTTTCAGTTGTCCAACGATCCTCGTTCGACGCGTCCAACTCTACTTCGGGGTGTCGTTTTTCCAAGATTCGTTTTGTTCCTGTCCTTGTCAGTATTGTTCCATAGGCCTTGGGTTGCGGCGGTAATAGATCTGAGCAGCAGCATCCTTCACTCGCATTGCAGGACCCCATTCTTTGATTGAAACGTACCTTGAAAGAAGAATCATCCCAGAGTCAGGAGCGGGTCTGAGTACGGAGGTCGCAGCGATGCTGTTTCAAACGAAGACTTTGCGTCGGGTGAAGCCAACCTGGAAGACATTGACCAATCTCGTGTGATTGATAGTCGTTGTCCACTTCGACGGCTTTATGCAGCACATCCTCTCTCGAAGACCAGGGTCGTCCAGCGGCATGAAGGGGAAGCCTCTCGAGGTAAACGGTACATCAGGCGAGTAGCAGCTTGTTGACTTGTCAATCCAGGTAAAGTGAGACGTCTGGCAGTGAGCTTGAGACAGGAGACATAGAGCTGAGGTCCAACGAAGTTCAAAGCCCCATCCAGACACGTTCAGGTCTCATAGTATCCACGCCACTGAATCACGGCACAGCGGTGGGAGTAACACAACAGCCAGTTCCCCTTTCAGTGGGTGTCAACCGACTATTTAATTGAAGAACCTACTCCAGATGGTGCTGGCCCTGCCTCAAAACTCGTGACGAGCCCTAAACAGTTGCCTTCGGGATGAGTTCCCTTGTATCGTGGGTTCCAGCGGGGAATCAGCTGTGGAGATGAGGAAAAGAGAAGACAACTGTTCCATAACGGGGGCTTCTAGTTGACTAGGTTGGAGTATCGAGCAAAGCGTCGAGTTGGACTGGAAGCCTATCCCAAGACGCCCGAGGGCGTCGAAAGGTCAATACGGGCCTTTATGAACTGTCGAGACACCAAGGACGGTTATGTATATAGCAGGCGTACCTTTTCCGCACATAGTCGTTGGATTCCAATAGCTAGCCTTTTTCTAAAAAGATTCCTCGCCATTCTTCAGAGTGCACGGTTGTCCGATGATAAGGAGATTAAGCGCCCAATGACGTGTGTTGTTCACGTGCCGTGGAAAAATGCACGGGCCCTCGTGGAAATCAGGAGGCCGGGCGCGTTTGTGTTGTGTTGATGGGTTTATCCTTCTTCTTTCAACCATCTCCTCCTCCTCGTACCCCTCTGGCTCCATCTCCTCTCCTAGCCACTGGCGACAACTGGCTTGCTCAGGACTCTTGGCTTTGAACAACTCTTGACCTCTAGTAGAACATCTGGCAAACCATGAGCACTAAAAAAGGCGGCGCTTCTGCAAAGACGCAGAGACAAGCACATACCTATGAAGTGCGCGATATTGTCTTGGGAAAGGTGCGAGGTTATGCACCCTGGCCTGGAATGGTGAGTTATCGTTGTCTTTATCATCCTTGGTCGTTTCGAGATCCGTGATCTGCATCGTTGGATGGGAGGCCCAGGCGCGTCGTGTCGGAGGAAAACGCGTGGTTGGGATGTCATGCTGGAGGGCTATAAAGCATAGTTTCTGGATGGAAAGTCTTTGAGGAAGAGAGCTTGGAGTCAAAGGAGGGTCAAAGGAGGAACGATTGGACGCACGATGGGCTCGACGATGATGACGACAATGGCTAACGAACTTGCTTTCCTTTAGGTTGTAGACCCTGACTCGGTCCCATCTTCCGTCGCTGAAGAACGTCCAGCCAACAAGAAAACAACCTTTTACTGTGTCAGATTCTTCCCAACCGGCGACTAGTGCGTCTACCTCTTTCTACTTGCCACATAACCTTCTTAACCTCCACCTCTCAGCGCCTGGCTCGTCGAAAAAGACATTTCCAAACTCCAACCCAAAGAAATCAACGACTACGTCGGCGGCGCACCCGCCTCTCGCCGCTCAGGCGACCTCTTGGAAGGCTACAAAATCGCTCTAGACCCTACAAAATGGATCGAACAAAAAGCCGCTCAAGCCGCCGCCGCTGCCGCTCTCGACAATGACGAAGAGGCGGACAACGAAGTCGATCAACTCAACAGCGGTGACGAGACCACCACTTCGACGGCTACTAAAACCAAGAAGAGGAAACGCGGCGAAACCGAGTCGGCGAGTGCAAAGACCAAGTCGACGAAAGGTGCAAAGGGTGGAAAGAAGGAACCGGCAGCAAAGGAGACGGCGAGTGGGAAGAAGGCTGCGGCGAGCTCGAGAGGAGGAAGAAAGGGTGGTGCAAAGAGCAAGGAGACGATTGAGAGTGAGGATGACGGTGGAGAGGATGAGGCTGGGACTAGCAAGAAGACGTCGCCGCCTCCCGCAAAGAGGCCTAGGAGAGGAGAGAAGGAAGAGGATGCCCAAGATAGTGAGTCTATTACGTTCTTTGAGCTTTGTTTTGACTTTTCGCTTTTTCGTTCGAATACTCCAATTTCTCCATCGCTCTCGTTTTTGATTTCCTCGTCGCCTTTTCATGCTTCCATGTTCAATCCCTCTCGCACTTCGCTCTCTCCACCTTCTTACTCCTCCGTTGCACCCAAATTCCGCATTCTGACACGCACTCCAGGCAAGGGCGAAGATCCCGAAGCAATCAAGGTCCGCGATTGGCGACACAAGCTCCAGAAGAGCTTCCTCAGTAACAAGGCCGTTCCAAAGGACGATGTGAGTCCTATTCCATTTCGTCATTTGCTCTTCCCTTCTCCTTCGACTACGTCGCCCTTTTTCGCTGTATTTGAATTTCGTTTTTGGTCGAACCAGCCCCATTCTGTATACGTTTTCCTTGTCGCTCTTCGAAAACTCTCATGTTCTTATCGAATTTGGTGAATCTTGCCCCGTTCCTGTGCTCCGAGGCTCGTTTTCGACCTTTGAGCCAGCGACAACTGCGTATTTGCCCTTCGTTTTCGCTCGCCACTCACAATTTCCTTTTCGTGAGGGCTCTGGCGTTTCTCCACCTTTACTCTTGCTTGGACGAATTACCAACGTTTCTCGCAATGCCTTTGTTTTCGAGTTTATGGCTTTAAACTTTTAGCCTGCTCTGGCTGTTTATTCGTTGCTTGCCTTCTTTGAGAACCCTTCTCCCTTCAGCAGAGCTTTTGACCCTGTCTTGCGGGGATTTCTCATTTTTCATTGTCGCGAACCGTATTACTGACGTACATATTCGTTCTTCCACTCAGGACATGCCAGGCCTCGACGAATTGTTCAAGATGATCGAAGACTTTGAGGGAATGACGATTGAGCATTTGCAGGTGAGCGCCTTTTCTCTTTCGTTGACGATTCGTTGCTTCACTATGCTCTTATTCCACCCTCTACCACCCTCCATCTTTCGCATCGTGAAATGGCGAAAAGCGTCTCCGAGCTTCTCGATTTAACTCTTCGCATTTCTTCCATCTCACCGTTAACACCTGTGAGACCACGAATTCCTGTTGCGACGCGCGGGGGCCTTTCAGCTAGTCCTCTTTTCGTACCTCTTTCGCTTGGCTTAGATCGAACGTCTCCGACGAACGTTTCCTACTTTTCGAAGGTACCTTTGAGCCCGAATACGCCTTCATTCTTTTCTTCTTCGACTCCCGAGATTACTCTTGACCTGTTTTCGATTCTGCCTTCCACCTCGATCACAGCTGACACTTCGACCCTCCCTCTAGTTCTCTAAAATCGGCAAGGTCATGCGCCATATCGCCGCTCTTCCTGAAGACAAGGTTCCACGCGATAACGAATTCAAGTTCCGTGAACGTTCGGATGTGTTGGTGAAGAAGTGGCATCAGATTTTGAATGCGACCAAGGGTGCGAATGGTGAGTGGAATACGTTGCTTTCATTCCATGTCTGTCTGGTCTCGCAAGCGTGTGGTTGGGCTGCAAGGCGAGCATCCGTTCTCTTGATCACGTCGAAACGCTGGAGAGATACGGCCGCCTGGAGAGCAGCTTCCGCTCCGAGCTGAGGATCACTATAGACTTGTGCTTCACGCTACGAGCCTTCTGCCTACTCCATTCTTTCTCGCTTCTCCACTACCCGCAATGTCAAGACTTAGACCCATACTAACGAACGTCATCCGTAGGTGCCGATGCTGGGCTAGGACCTGCACCTGTGACAAATGGTACAGCAAAGGAGGATAAGGCTGAGAAGGACGCGAAGGCGGTTACAGATGGAACAGCTGCTCTCGACTTGAATGGCAAGTCTTCCCTCCTACCTTGCTTTAGTCTCACCACAACTCTGTCTCTGACCCGGCCCCCTTTCACATCCCTGTCCTTTCTTTCCCGAGAATGACTCTAGTAATCATTTTTTTCGCGTCATACTAACGAACCCATTTCCTCGCAGGCAAAGAGGAGGACGCCATCGCTGATGGAGATGCTGCTGACGCGCCAGGAGAGGCAGATACGAGCGCAATGGATGGAGACGTGACAATGTCAGAGGCATAAGACAGCCACCTCGTTCTCTCCCTACCATCCTCTTTCGCTGGCTAGCGTCGGATACTTTCCTCAACCGCCCCGCCGTTTGCCGTCGCGTATACATGTCTCTTCCTCACCCGCCACTCTTGTAGAGACTCACCCTTCTCGCCTATGTCTATGCGTCTCTAATACGTTTCCGAGTCTTCTTCGCTGCACCCCTCGATTGACCTAGCACTACAGTGGTCAAGCGGACGTTTCACATTTCTTCAAATGTACCCTACACGCTGAAAGTTTTTTTACAGTCGTTTATGTAAATTTTGGTCTTCCCAATGGCGATCTCGTCCTGGTTTGTGGATTGGAGCGCTTGTGGATCCCCCGTTGAATGGGCCTGATCGTGAGACATCTACGCAAGATGAATGACGAGTACCTGGGGCTAGCCGGTAGAATTTCCTCGTTTAGGATGGGACAAGTAGTGAGCCACTCACGGTGATGAACAGACGCTCGAGTCCGCACAACAGACAACAGAGAGGGGGATGGATTGCGGTGGACTGCCCAGGCCTGCACAGTGTAGATGAGGCCTAATATCGCATACATCTCAAGTGGATCACGGCACAAGGACAAGCAACTGTGACAACTTTCCGTTGATTAGCGCCCGGCGGTATCAGAAAGAACAAACCACTTTGGGCGCCTCGATCGTCATCTCAGTTGCTTACCGAAAAGTTGCCCTTGCATACTTACCAATGGCTTGGTCCGTAACAGACAGGGTTACTCGTGTAAATACATTTTGTACGTATGCGAAGTCATTAGTCCGTAATGACGTGCACGTCCCTAGGTTATTTCAGGCACTTTACGGAGTTGATCGAACAAAATGTATCGAGCGGGCTCTCAAAGCTCTCAGACCGTGCTACCAGTCGACAAAGGGTGCAATCTCACCCACATTTGGTGCTGGAGGTGTGACTGGAGAACTACTCCATGCGGCAAGCGCAACAGCCGCTGACCCTCAATAGAAAAGCAAGAGCCAATGAGCTTACATTGGCACCTGGCATGTTTCCCAGGCACTTCCAGCAAGCAACGCAGCCCTGAGAGCTGTCACTATCACCTCCTTCCCTCCTCCCCTCCAGCCAGCGAACACGATAGTGTTGCTGAGGCCATGTCAAGGGAGTTTGACTTTGTCTGCCTCACCCTTCTGGTTTGTGACGCCACCTTAACCCATATTGGTGGCTAACATCACGTAGATATACGACTATGTATTGACACTACATCGCGAGGTTAGTGACTTGACTTTGCAAGCATCCTGCGCCTATTGATCTTTATTAGGTTCGTTACATCTGGAAAAGCCCGTGGTCAATAGGCCTTGGCATGTTCTACCTGAACCGTTATCTCCTGTTTGTGGATCAAATCCTCTTGTTTCACTGTGCGTGACATCTCTCGACGTTCAGGCAAACGTTTTAACTGATCGGCATAGTTGGCCATATGCCAAACCCGTCCGCAAAGGTTAGACACGAATCTTAACGAATCTCTCCTCGCCTAAACCACAGTGCAGATATGCGAACGAATATTCAAAGCAGGTTTTTGTGGGTATACTTCCGGCGCAGGTGCACCTCGTTACTGACCTGACTTCTAGGGCTAATGATGATTGGTGAAAATATCGCCAGTAGTACGCCTTTTCAGTCTCGAATAGGAAACGTACTAACGCCTACGACTAGTCATCCTCTTCCTTCAGCTGCACGCCATCTGGGGCGGACGGCGCTACGTTGTATATCCAATAGGAGTTCTATTACTTGTGAGTTGCGCGTATAAGTCGAAAACGTACGCTCATGTCTTACAGGCAAGAGCTGTCACGGCGATAATGGTTGCACATATCGAATTCGACTCTGCTGCCTGTAAGCCCTTTGTAAACGATATTAATTATCGTTCGTCGCACTGATATTTTCCAGACTTCGTTGCACCTTCTCTGAGAGGCCCTTTATGTGTCGTTCTTCCTGCAGCCCGACTAATCAAGTATCGGTATATTGTGTCAACGCTTGCAGAAGGGAGTGAGTAACGCCCCATTTGACTGTCGGCTCATCCTAGACTGACGTCGGCCTGGATCAAGTCACAATCTGTTTCACCGTATTCCGAGCATGGTACCATAGTAAGTCCAAAAGCCCTTTCTCCCCTCATACATCTAATCATTTATCTAGTTAGAAAATCGCAGTCAGCCTGGGTCGTGCAACTGTACAGGAATGGTGAGCAGAATTGGTTTCCCATCGGTCCTAGCAACCCGAATCAACAACCTTCCAGGTATCCTCTATGGCTTCGTCGTGCTAAGTCCGTAGTCACATACGCGCGTTACAGCTCCTCCTAACGTTCTCTTCAGTGCTCAGTGCTGTGAACCTAGCCATCGTCACGCGCTCAAAGGCAAGTTTAATGGAGCCGTTCCCACCTATCCCTTGCTAAATGTTTGTAGGACCCAAGGACTATCGGCCTACTTTCCAAGCAAGTCTTGCACCTTTTAGAGTGTAAAGTTTGGAAACGCTGACATATCCTTGCTCAGACTTCAACGAGTCATTGACACTCTCCTCTGCAGCCGAGTGATGTTCATCATCTTCAAGCAACGTCAAGCCTCGCCTGGCACCGAACCCAGCCCTAGAATATCCACGGAATGGATAACACCGCCAGAGCCAGATGGTACTCCAGGCCATGGCCTTACGACACTGCTATCGTCTAGTGTCTTTGGCGGTTCGCAACAAGGTCGTACTACATCTATCGAGTTGGATCGGATTAGGTCGAGAGCGCGGGGCGAAGGGTTGGTTGTGGAAGAGCCATGAAATGCTGCCCTTTACACAGGTTGACGACAGAGCGATTGCTTCTTGCTTGCCTCTTGTATCATATCTTACTTGGGGAGGACGTCAATGGCAGGTTGGGCTTTCAAGAGATGACCGTCAAGTCTTGGACGGTTTCCAAGCTTACAAACCACGGTCGAAAGCACTGTATCGAACTTCGAAGGTTATGCCAATGGGACAGCTCTGAGTTTCAGGCTACATGGTTTCATGGCGATAATATCTTTCGAGAGATTTTAAACATGACTAGCGTTCGGGCTTCGCCCATCCTCGTGCCGTTGTACTAATGACCCGATGGTGAGGTTAGAGGACTCAGACCAGCGAAGGTCGCTCGAGTAGCACTCAGTGAGAGGCTCAATCAGCGACGCATTCTGCGTTATCCTCGTCGCAGTAACGCCACTGCCACCCCCTGTAGTATTTCAGTCTTGTGAAGCCTAAATTATAGATTAGGCCCGTACCCAGTTCAGACTCAGAGGTGGTGGTATCTCGGCGGTTGTCAGCGTTGGAATTAAGGCATTGATATATCGAGGCAGCAAGGATAATGATGTTCGATAGTACAACTGAGAGGACAAGCTGAAGGTTCGGTTAGCATAATACAGAGGCGCCAAAGCCATGTTCGATATCGAACGTACCGCTACATGCCCTGAAACGTTTAGCAAATGGTGATACCTAGGGACCATGAAATTCACGCTGTGAAAGACCTCTGCAGCGAGCAAAAGGACGGCGCTCCCAAATGATACCACTAAGATCCTCTTCACAGCTTGGCGAAGCTTCATCCTCATCAAGATGAAAGCAGGCCAGCCGACAAGCCATACGGTCGCAATGATACTCGCTATTTGGTAGACGTTAGGAAGTTAGGCACAACAGGGAAGAAGTACTTACGACCCATGTTAGCGATGGTCGGAACCCTCGAGTAGGGTGGTTTAGGAATCAGTGGGATAGGGAGGCCATTGCAGAAGAGCTTTGATACTATGCTAGCAAGATACGCCAGGAACAGTCCTCCTGCCACCCATTTTGAGATGGCACGATTGCGCCCTGGTGGAAGAAAGTAGACGATCGTGATTTGAATTGACATTCTACTTGCCCTGAGTCCAGAAATGTAAGGTCAAGCCGTAACCCCTGCGAGAGCTTACTAGTGACTAACCATATCGCAGTCGTCTCTGCGACAGACCCAGTCCAGATCATGAACGATTTTACACGGAGTGAGATTACGGCTGTTGGGAGCTCACAGAAATGGTTGCATTGAGACCTTTTATGAAGACGTACCAGTGGCAAGGGCCCACCTAACAATGTGAAAGCTCATCATGTAGAGTCCTGCGACGAGTGCTACCAATGCCCAGAAATCATCCCACCACAACTGCTGGCGTCGTGCCCTGTGCGCAAAGCGAATGATACTGGACAGTATGGCGATGCCATAGCCCACGCTGTAGCCCACTATATCCCAGTCAGCAAGAGTTGATCATACTGGAGCATGTGTTACTCGCATATTGACCCTACGTTCCTGGTACTGTCCAAAGCTCCAGGGCGATCCATGGCGAGATCTTGAGGAGCTGAAGATCGAAGCAATTACTAGATGATGTGCATCAGCTGAGGGACGGGTTCCTGGGCTGTAGCGCCCAAAGGGGGCGAATTTTGAAGGCTAGGCAAGACAGAGAAACAAAAGTTCCAGTGAATATAAGTGAACAGTGTCCATGTGAGTCACGCTTTGGCCGTTTTCCTGACGGATTTCTTTGCTTCCATAGGCATAGCAACCAGAACAAGAAAAATCCGCAACGGCCTTCAGCAACGCTCTGAATCAACCGTGGGATAGTCGTGAGTAACGTGTGACCTCTCCTGGATTGATTTGGATATGTAGTCGCATAACTCAGCCAGATTGCCAATCCGTTTAGCCGTGTAAGCTGGCACATAATGGATCGAGGGAGCTGCGGAGGCTTGTAATCGCCAGAAGTTTCTCCCTTGAAGGTGGCGAGGATCAGCGATGACAAAGGGCCCTAACGGGACCAGGGGCAAGAAGAATCATTCGAAATTAAGCAACGAGCTGCAATACGACATAGTTGGGCTTTCATCGAGGCGGCTGTAACCAGCTACAATGAGCAAGTATACTACTGCTCGTAATAAAACTCGAAATTTCTGCCCCGGGGAGGGTAAAATGTGCCTCCTTCATCGCCATTTGAGCAGGGAAACAGCGACTATAAAACGAACATGATGTCAATGGGCGTGCTTGACAGTTAATACACGCCAATAGCAACACCAATCAGACGGTAAGAGAAAGGGAGCCACGAGAAGGGACGATCCCATCCCCCTCTTTCTCCGAGCCCGAGGTGTGAGGTGAATCAGACCAATGAAGATCGCTCGAATGGAATTCGGTGAGAGGGTCGACAAGAGACGTGAGCTGTGTCGTCTTGGTTGCCGTGATTTCACCGGCATTATGGCTATCCTCTAGGATGAAGTGTTAGCTTCTTTGACGCATGATCGCGATTGTCCAACGCACCCTGCTCCGAGTTCTCGGTGGTGGTGTCTCGATGCTGGTCAATGTCTGGTCGAAGCCGCTGGTAGATCGCAGCAACAATGACAATGATATTCGACAATACAACGGATAGAACAAGCTGTGAATTAGGCGCCCGTCAATAACTTAATCAAAGATATATACAAGGCTAAACGTACCACAGTGTGCGCTGACGCTTTCGTCAGATTGGAGGCGAAGATCATAAGGTTCACACCGTGGAAGAGCTCCGAAGCAAGTAAGAGGACTGCACTACCGAATGCTGTCATTAGGATCCTCCGGACGGACCGCTGAAGCTTCATCTTCATCAGAATAAACGCAGGCCAGGCGACGAGCCACATGGTAGAAACAATGCCGACTGTGAAACGTAAGCTGACATTCCGAAATTGAGAAATATGCAGGGCGTGGCACTTATGCTCGTCAACACAATCAGAGGAAGGACTTACGAGCCATGTTGATGACAGTTGGGATCTTCGAGTACGGTGGTTTAGGGATGATTGGTATTGGGATACCATTCCAGAACAGCTTGGACAACATTCCCCCAAGGTATGCAACGAAGAGTACCGCTGCGGCCCCCTTCGAGATGGTGCGATTTCGTCCGGGTGGAAGAAAGTATACAACAGTTGTTTGGATCGACAACCTGCTTGACCTAGGACCGTGGTGTAATCAGTGTGGTCGAAACGTGGTGAATGGATCTTGATTTACCATATCGCTGTCGACTGCGCACAAAAGGCTGCCCACCAAAAGAACGATTGGGCGCGGATTGAGAAACTCTCTATCAGAGCATTGAGCTCAAAGGGGCGGCTACCATAAACCTTTATGGCTGTGATGACTCACCAAAGTCCAAGGACCATTTGACCACGTCGAAGGTCAGCAAATGGAGTGCTGCTAGGAGCACCAAAGCTGCCCAAACATCATCCCACCACAGTTGCTGGCGCCGTTTCCGGTGAAGGAGACGGACAATCGTCGAGAAGATGGCAATCCCATAACCAACGCTGTAACCGCCTACGATAGCGTAAACAAGTGTCGATGATGACAGCAGGTTAGATTGACAGACCGATAGGTTCGGCAGCTGCGCGTTCGTTCATAGCTCAAGCGGAGTCCACAGACGGATCTTTGTGAAGGCGAGATTAGAGACAGAAGGCGCTGTGCATGAACAGGGGGGAGGAGAAGGAGAGAGGTGCGGTGGTTGCGGTCACGACACTTTGCCAGGAACGGTCTGAGCCTCATGATGGTTACGAATCCTTTCTCAAAGTCCAGAACATTGGAGACTTCTCAAGGGGCTACCGAGATAGCGAGGGCTGAAATCAACCCTCCTCGTCAGGTTAGTGAGAAGTGTCACCCAGCTGCCGACGGTGGGCTGCCGATGCCATCGACAGTTGATGTCAGCTAAGTGATGGCATAGCGTCGCTTTAATAACGCCCCTATTCACTCTTGAACAAAGTTCGACCCAAGGGGCTGCCAGAGATGCAATCCGACACCCCATCAAAACGACATACCCATTGACAGCGGTTCTGGGGTCATCCCTTATGGGGAAGTGGGTGTTAGAGGTCTCGTTACCTTAAATAGTAGTGTCCCAGGCCCCTGTCGACTTTCGCCTGCGCCGCGTCTGCCTCCCATTTGGACAGAAGTCCGAGACCACGGGGGAATTGCGATCAAATTGCAACACGGCTGATTCGGAAGATCCCGTTGCAAGGCAAAGACCGGGACGGCGGAACATCATATCCCGACAACTTGTCGGGATATGATGAATGTGCGTTGGGTGACTTGGGTCGTGAGTCGGGGCTACGCGCCCTTGACGTGGCGCTGAAGTAAGGGCTACCCAAAAGGCCGACAATGCGCTCTACGAATAAACACTTGCTAAATAGGAGCTTCGTTGTCCTGAGTCAGATTGAATTTCTTGGCTTTTTCGACTGCACTCTAAATTTTTGCGAGAGATCCTATGTAGTAGCATGACAACGTTTTGAATAATAGATTTGGCGAAGGTGTTTTACATAAGCGCAGGCAAGAGGTAGCTTATTCTCATACTCTGGAACTGCATGCAGTATAGATCTTTCTGCAGGACATATTCAGTGAGGTTCGGGTTCTTGAAAAGACCCTACCCGATTTGGCAAACCGCTTGAATAGCCTTAAATGGCCCACACCCACACAGCCTGCCTGAGATTTCAACGTTCAACACTTGTAGGAGAGGGATTTGTTCCATAGAGAATTGAGAATACTGCGCAATGCCTAGCCCGATATACTTTTCTACAAAAGAAAGATAATGAATATAGTGCAGAGGTTCTCTGCCGACGTATCTTATCATTTGCTTATCGTAATCTTATCTAGAGATTGCAATTTGATGGCAATTCCCCCATCGACGCGACGTTCTCCATTTGGATCTTTTGCTCTTTGTATGTTTGATATATAGGCTGTATTAATTCGTCAGACGTCGCATAATATCTTGATACCGTCCGCTCTGCGCAGCATTCCTGAACGAAAGCCTAGCGACGGTCAATTCAGCTGTGATGGAGTCGAGGAGGGGAGCGGAATGGAAGGGATCGGCAAGGACATGATAGTCCCTTCAGCGCGTACATTCACCCTATTTTCTGGTACTGATAATAATGGTCACGTGTAAATAGGGCTCCAACCATATAGTATAGACCTAGGGTTGGCACCTATACCTATACAGTAAAACTATCTACTGTATAGGATACTGTATAGTGATAGTAGACTATACAGTTGGCCAGTTTCGCAGCTCGTGTGGCTGTGCCAGGCCCCAATATAGGCGCCGGTGCACTTCTCGGTGCACCGTTGAAGCTAAAATCTGCATGTACATGATGATCGGATAGGCAAGAGAGCTTGAGGGACATCCCAGGGGGTATCAGAGACAAATGAAGAACATATTATTAGCACAATGAAGCTATCTCAAGTTTCAGGCATCTAAGTAAATAACTTGGCACTCCCATGCTTCGCGACTTGGCTGGGCTTGGGTGGTGGGACTTGGAGAACAATCGCCCTACTGAAACATTGGTAGCAGGGATGGGGAGAATATCCCGAGCCACCTTCGCAAGAACGGGCAACGACGACTCATGAACCTAAAGCGAGTAAAGAGTCAGAATAATAGATGTTGAAACGGCTACTGGAACGAACATACCTTCCACCAAGGTAAGGGGTTGAGCATATCACCTCGCCCTCCCTCAAACTTGTTTCCAAATCAGCCAGTGACTTGAGCATGTGTCTGTTGCACGCCAAGGCTGCTCTGCAGAGATCTATGCCCAAATGGCTATTTGGCCAGCATGGCCTGCTCCCATGGGGCCAGTTTTGGGGGGTGCAGCGGCCATTTCTCGGTCCATTATCAGAACTATATAACTGTATACTTACTATATGGTATACGGTCTCCCCAAGTTGCCTATACACATACAGTAATCCTATGCAGTATTACTGTCTATATATTGTATACTATACTATATGGTTGGAGCCCTACGTGTAAACCCGTGTGTTCAATCCCCGCATTGCCTCTGCGTAGAGGGATTTCGTCAATATGAGTGGAGTCTTGAACAGTGTTATCAGGGGGAATTTAAACCACAGGCGGATAGTGGGTTATGAGCTTGCTCTATACTTTCTTGAACCTTTCGGATATATGTATGTGTAGCACCGCTCAAGGTCTAAGGTGTCGTTCGCGGCGAGAGATTCTAAGATCGCCGCCTCCAGACACTGCACAAGAAGTGGAGTACATCGGATTGAAAACAGGCGGCTGAATTGTCCGCCGTTAGGCTTTCGTCCAGGGATGCAGCGTGGAGCGAACAGTATCACGATACTATGAGACATCTGAAGAATTAATACAGCCTTTTAAATCAAAGATACAAAGAGCAAAAGATCCAAATGGGAGGCAGACGCGGCGCAGGCGAAAGTCGACAGGGGCCTGGGACACTACTATTTAAGGTAACGAGACCTCTAATACCCACTTCCCCATAAGGGGTGACCCCAGAACCGCTGTCAATGGGTATGTCGTTTTGATGGGGTGTCGGATTGCATCTCTGGCAGCCCCTTGGTTCGACCACAAGGAGCTGTTGTATACAGCCACGATCCCAGTTGTACAATACTGACGCTGCTGGATTGCGGTTCAGCGCCTGGCTCTGCCTCTCACCGTAAATAGCCTTCCAGTCATGCGTCGAGGTCAATTCTGGCGTGGCAGGCGTGCCGACGGAGTCAGACACGATTTACATGTTGCGTATACACGTTGATGCGCTATAAGAAGCATACATACTCGAAATTCAGTGTCTACTTAGCTCTACTCGAGCGTCGGAGTGGGCAGATAAGCCGTAGCAGGGTGTGCTGGGAAACCTTCGGGCAGACAACAACACCACGAAATCTTGTGGAGCTGTTCAGCGCGCTGCATTGGTTCACTGTTCCAGACCCGCTGGGAAAAGGGTATGGAGGTGCAAATAGTTGCTAAAAGGCTGCGCCAGACAGAAAAGCTCGAACAAAAATCAAGCAGGCAATCGATAGACGCAAGCTTCGCGTGTATCTGGACGACCAGATCTGGTAGCTTGGCTGTCATCGGCTGTTGATGCCTGGGTGACACTTCTCACAGGAAGGGTTAATTTCAGCCCTCGCTTCCTCGGTAGCCCCTTGAGACTTCCTATCAGCGAATGTGTGACAAAAATCAAGTGCGCGGAGTTGGAATGTACATAATTGTGACGAAAGTCAAGTGCGCTGAGTTGGAATATATTTAGGACGTACATACAATCTCCCATATAATCTCCCGCTGTTCGTTTGCACCTCATTAGTGCTGGAAGTTCCTCAGGGTCGCAAGCCCAACGAATCGTGTTGCGAGAATTGCTTCTACCCTGGGCAACGGAATCGGAGCCGACATCGCTTGACCCTGCATCTCAACGGACTTTAGGGTAAATGGAAATGTGGATGAAAAAAGTGGTCTTGTGAGGACAGAACTTCCATTCTTGCCAGCGTCTCTTTCCAATCCAGTGGCAGAGGATGTTTGAACATGAGAAGAGATAAAGCAAGGTGAAATAATAACGCGGATAATGGGTTGTTACATAGTTACGTTGTGAAGAGACAGATAGCATGGCCGAAGGGCGGTTAGACCATAATAGGCTCAAATGATAATGAGCATGGACCCTAATTGGTCGAGCGGAGAACAGAGGCCGAGGTAGTAAGTAACGTTGAGGTGAGGGAGGATCCTCGCTTTATTCTCACCAGCGGGCCAAAGCCGATATGTTCTCACCAACGCGAAGCAACTCTAAATGGTCGGAACAACGAGACTCTGAAGCCTTGCAACTGACCCTCACAGGCCAACTCTTTCTTAAACTTCGAGCATCGTGTTGCTTCAGCATTCTTCCCTACTTGTCCTTCGCTCTCATGCCCAGGGAAGTCGATATTGTCTGCATCACTCTCATGGTACGTTCCGGTCGCAGTTACCTTCCTACGCGTGTCTTGATATCCTTACAGATCTATGACTATGTGTGTACGCTTACATCGGAGGTAGCTACTCTGTACAAAGGACTACCGCTTGGTCGAGGTCTGACACACACGTTTAGGCCCAATATATCTGGACAAGCCGATGGTCGATGGGTCTTGGCTTGTTCTATCTCAACCGTTATCTGGTCTTCATCGACCAGGGCCTTTTATATGACTGTAAGTAAAATCCCGTGCCCACCAAGTCTCTTAACTGACCTCGAACCCAGTTGCGAATATGGCGAACCCTTCTGATGTTGTATGTACTACTCCCAGCAAATGGTCTCGAATAGTCACAAATCTGAACACCTTCGCAGATTTGTGAGCGAGTTTTCAAAGCGGGCGTCTGTACGTAGCCTCTCTTGTACCCTTGATGTTTGAATTCACTTAGCCTCAGGGATGTTTGTCATTGGGGAAAACATCTCAACGAGTACGCCCCTCCTCCTTCCCCCGTATTAACGTTTACTGAGCGGAGCTCCAGTCATCTTGTTTCTTCAAACATATGCCATATGGGAAGGCAGACCGTCTGTGGTGTACCCTCTAGGGCTGCTTCAACTCGTAAGTTGCGCGATGCGGCGCGGTGGTCGGCATTGACATTGGATTCAAGGCGAAGGTTGTTACGTCTACGGTGGTCACACACCTGGAATGGGACCCAGCAACTTGTAGGCCTCCCTTCTCCCCCTTCCATTCGCTCTCATACAATCCGACTAGATCCCGTCATCTCCACCCCGAAAGGCCTCAAATGTTTCATCGTCTCTGCAACCGCGTTCAAGTTAGCTAGGTGGCGTTATGTCGTCTTCGCTCTTGTCGAAGCTGGTACGTTGCTGGGTTTCTGGGAATTATAAAGACTGACCCAAACCAACAGTCACCGTGTTGGTTACCCTGTTTCGAGCGCGCTACCATAGTACGGCGATTTTCTTAAGATTGACATGCTGCGGCTAATGCTCTCGCCCATTAGTAACAAGGTCGAATTCATCCTGGGTTGCACAACTGTACAAAAACGGTTGGTTCTTTATTCTTCCACTCTGTCTATTGAGGCTCATGGTCGTGTAGGAATTCTCTTTAGTGTTGTCATCGTTGGTTAGCATTTTCTCCTTTACCTCATCGCGGACGACATTGAGCCCCACATATAGCTATGAGCATCGCGAATGTGGTTATTCCACTAATCAAGTGGAAGGTATGTATCGACCTTTCAATCGCTTCAATCACTGATTTGAAGTTCGTGTTAGAACCCGGGAATGATTGGAATACTTACAAAGTAGGCATCACGTTGTCATGTCTATTCAGTGCAAGATACTGATCCCCTGAATTAGCCCCCAGCGGATCCTCGATTCGCTTTTATGCAATCGCATCATGTTCGTCATGTTCAAGCGTCGACACGCGCTGAAGCGGCACGATCGTGATCCTCAACTGTCCATCGTCTGCGGAGGTCGATCACAGTCATCAGGAAACGTCTTCACGTCCGTTCATACTGGCAGTCATATTTCGACCACACGTTGCAGGCTACCAGAGGCCATCGAGATGGACACTTTTGGCTCAGGCAATGACACGCGAGAGGTCTCGAGGCATGGTTGGATCTCGTAGTATTCGTTGTCAGCACCGTCCACATTATCACGTCCTACAAGTATCAGCTAAAACGAACTGGATATGAACAAAGAGAGGGACTGCAATACGAATTCTTCAAGCGGCGATTGACTGGTGAAATGAGAAGGTATTCCGGGGATCGTATTCGGCCTTCAATCGCTGGAGGCGGCGGTAGTGGTTGCCCCAGTACGCTCGCTGCCAATCCTCGAGGCGAGGATCCGGATAATTCGCATACGTTCTGTCAATAAATCATCAAGACCGCGTTGGTATGTGGCGCAACCCGTATCGCTCACCCGTAATTCCAATTTCCAGGGCTATGCTCGATGATGCGGTTCACCATTCCTAAGAGTATCTCGTGTCAAGGTTTATGTTTACACGAGAAGCACAGAGTTTACCATCGAGTAGGTGAAGTCCCTCTGGAGGAAAAGGAGGAGTCTCGTTGAACGTCGAACCATGGAATTGCATCAAGAGAAGTCCATCGCGATGCGCAAAGGAGGTCTCGTCAGGTGAAACCTGGGTGACACCAGACGAGGGACCGCCGAAGGGGCTGATTTGGACGAACCAGTTCTAAAGATGTGAACATGCGAATTTCTCCAAAGCCAAGGGTTGGAAACATACAATGTTCGCTCCATGTGCGTCATTCGCAAGATAACTTGCGAACTTCTCTCTGGCCCGCCCATTCATTGGGGAATCCGCAGGAGTGATGAGCGACTTGGCGTAAAGGGTTGAGTGAGGTGCCCAGCTGTACTGAGCAAGCCCACTGATCGCCTCCAAGTAAGACATCGTAGTATTCACCGTCCGCTCGTAAGCACTGGGGACGTTCTTCACAATAGAAACCACAGCACTCTCAAACTTCGAAGGGTCGTCGAAAAATGCACCGGTCAGGCTCAACGAGACCGTCCCTCGACGAGGGCCAGGCGAGACGACATAAACCCCCGAAAGCTCACTCGCAGATTGTCCGAGGGTAAACCTTTGGATGTTGTCGATAACCTTGGAGAGCTTAGACGGGGTCAAGGTCCATCCGTAGGAAAAGAGAGTGGCCGACTCGGGCATTGGAACTGTCTCAGCCACGAGAGAGGTCACGATCCCAAACGAGGGAGCTGATCCTCGCAAAGCCTAGAATAAAACGATCAGGTTCATCGCCTACCAATAGCACCTATGTGCGTACCCAAAATAGATCGGAATTGCGAGACTTGGACGCCCATGCGATCGTTCCGTTGGAAAGGACGACTTCGACTCCCAAGATCCTGTCCAGGAATAAGCCATGCTTCTTTGACATGAAGCCATAGCCACCGAATGCTAGCAGCGCTGTTAGGAATGGATCTTGCCAACCTTGTTGACTAACCTGCATGACCTCCAGCGCCTATAGCTGGACACGCGCCATGAGGAAGTGCCCGGCGATGAGGAACAAGAGTTTCAGTCACGTTGATAAGCCAGCTTGCAGGTCCGATGGTAGCACGGTTTGAGGATTGGTCAAATTGAATGGTGTTGAAGTTTCTCAGATCGACGACTACCGTTCGATCTCCTCCGCCTAGGCCGCCCGCACTGTACGCGTGCTTCGAGAGGCGGTAAGCAAAGATCGGACAACACCTTGACAGGATTACTCACCCCACCACTCTTCACTGTCACCTTGTGGTTATATTTGGCCGCAACGCGAATCACAGAAGCAACCTGATTTGAGTCATGGGGAATCGCAACTGCGAGTGGCTGGGTGGTAATGCGAAGATTGACTGGGGCGAGAATGAGTGAGTGAGGGTATCAAACAACCAGAAGCAAACTCACAAGGTTTCGAAACATACTCATACCCAGAATCGGATGGAATAGTCACGTTGAAGCCCAGACTTTTCAGCTCAGACCAGAAGGGCAAGTGAATGTCGAGCTGGGCCGCGCTGGATAAAGCCACCAGAGTCGCAAGAATCGTCGCTTTCATTCTGCACCAGAGAGATACAGAAGACGCTTTGCGGCATGATCATTTTATACTGCCGCCAGTGTGACTTTCCACTTTCATCAAGACCACAGGATCAAGCCCTCTGGGGGAAAGTAGCCCACAACGCCGATGATATCAGTCTCCACGCATTCGAAGTCACGGAGACCGTTAATATCCGTATCCACAGTGCACGTGGCCAAAGGTCAAGAGAAGCGTCGAATCGAGGGCTGAGGGCTGAGCCGTCCATTGACACATTGCATACTATGCATAGTTGTGGTGTCGGGCTGACCGATCAGCTGGATGTCAGAACGGCGGGGTACGAGACAACTCGAATGACATCCCCCATCGCAATGGAGACCACATTCATCCCTGTCAGGGATAGCACCAGATCAGGGAAGGTGAGAGGGTTTTTAAGGGAAAGCGCTGCACTGGTGGCGCACGCTGTTCACCGGCTGGTACGTCGAATAGCGGCACCCAGGTAGTTCCAGGTCGGGGAAGAGATAGAAAATGGAATGGAAACCCCTGCGTTTCTGTCATCAAGAAAGCATCCATAACTGTCGCGAAGGTGGGAGTTCTTGTGGGGTTCGAAGGAAAACTTTCCAGGCGAATATAAGATTAGATTGCCATCTTATCTTACGGTAAGATGGCATCATGGTACGCTGGAGCCTTCAAGAAATGTTCTAAATTTGGCTGTGTATGGCAGGTACAGACATCCGGCCACTTAAATGTCTGTCTCTCCAGCAAAAGGAAGAGCAGAGGCAGCCGAAAAAAGCAGGTGGGCAAAATATCGGACCCCGTATGGTGCTCTGTGAACAGAACAACCCTATCTTTGAGCGTTTACAGGCGCAATGCCACGGAGCTCTGACACAAGTGAGAAGCCATCAGTGTTGGAAGTGATGAAACACATTCAACCCGACAGCCTTCTCTTGCACAACTGAACCAACATGATGGCGTCCCACTAACTTCTGAGGCGCTCTGCATCAACCCTCCTTTCCATACTAAAGTTCAAAGTGTCCTTCCTTATGAATCTCACCTTTCAGGAAGCAACGCAACGCACTTAGCAGTTATCATGCCGGACCTCGCGCCACCAAACCGGCTGAGGCATTGCCAACCAAGCTTGGTTCTGTTCGTGTCGTAAACATCGGGGTTCAAGACTTCGTGTCAACTCCTTTGTCGTAAGTCGTAGCATCGGGTGCTCTCATCAACACGATGACCGGACTTCTTCTGGGACTTCTTATGACGGTACTCAGGGTGCTACCCTCCCACCCTTTCATCTGCACACCTCGATCTCTGTGCCCCCAGTACACCCACCGCATCTCTATGCACCGACGATCCTTCAACTGCTCCGTTTGAACTCCCTCTTAGATACGCACCTGTGATGAAACGCGATATCCCCTTCATTGGTGAGTTTAACCATTCCGAGTCCCCGACCCCGTCATGTGCAAGCTTCCAACCCTCCTGCCACCCTCGTCCAGTGGGCTCAGGTTTCGGATACGCAATCGCCATAACGTCGGGTGTTCTTCGACTTGTCCATCGACAGCGGCGCCAACAGCTATGGTGGGATGATGTATGGGCAGGGCTCGCGCTACTCACAGCTGTCTATATGCTGTCCTTCGATATCGTAAAGTGGTCCATTGATACAGGTGTGTTCTATCGGTTCGCTTTCCATCCCTCTGGAACTCATTACGTGCTGCAAAGACATGTCCTCTGTGACTTTCAGAGGTTTCATGAGCTGGTCTTGCTTTTGGGCACAGACAACAGCGATATGGTAGGTAAGGCAAGCAGCAAGTGAGCCCACGTTTCTCACTTCGTGCTTCCAGGTCAAGTAGGATCTCGATTCAAGCGACGGTCGTGTATTTCCTACCTCCAGGTCGTAATCGCTCGATTTCGAAATGGGCAGTTGGAGCTCTCGCTCTCGGATGGCTTGCCTCTGGGATATCAAAGCTTTTCTACAATGGAATCCCAATCCCGGTCGTCCCAACGCGACCTTATTCGCAACTCGTTACCGGTGTAAACATGGGCTGTGCGTCATTTCACTCACCAGCGCGTTTCGATCCGCAGGTTGCTCATATTTGTTCTTCAGTAGGAATAGTCGCGACCGCTTGGCTCATTGGCTGGCCAGGCTTCATCATCATGAGGATGAAGCTTCGACGTCGCGTCAAGAAGATTCTCATGGTTTCTTTCGGATGCGCATTCATCATGCTCGTCACGGAAGTGTTCCACTGTGTCAATCTTACTATTTCGGCCTTCCACCTGCTCAAAATTTCGGCGCATCTAGTGGTGAGCCTTTCCCTGGATCCGTGGCGCCTTACGAACTGAAAGCCCGATGGGCGGTTAGCTCGTCGCTTCCGTCGTTATGGGCAATATCGTCATCCTTTTCGCCTCACTCTATCAACATTTCAATCCCACAACGAATCATCGTCGAGAATCAACCACCTCGGGGGGCTCGGAACGAGGTACGTTGTGATTGTGCCTCGGTGCCTCAACGATCACTTATTCAGACAACTCAAATGCACGTCAGTGTCTGGTGGCCGTGAGACGAGAATGTCACAGGTAACATCTCTCGTCGAGCCGTTGACAGAACTAAACACAAGTAACATGCATTGGTCCGAACCACCCGAGCGATCGATGCTTTCCCAACGCATAGCATCTGGCGATGCCAGCGGGACCGAGACCAGGAGTTGAACCCGCTTTGAGTCCCCATCTCTTTCCTCGCTTTCGTTTATTGCTTAATGGATTCAAAGAACGCCTTCAGGGGAAGAAAATAGCTTATCCAAGCTCAGATAATGCCACACTAGTATGCTGTCTCATTACACCACACGTCTTGCGATCTGTGCCTTGCCCGCATGTCACTGAAATCATATCAACCCAGCACATGACCTGCGGGCAATAGAGATTTTCGGTTCCTCCCACAATTGGCGTGCAAAATGGCTCAATGAAGCAAACATGTTGAATGAAGGTCGTTATGGTCACGTCAATTCGCTATCGTGTTTGCAATTCGTGTTACCCCCGTTTTGTAACCTCCTCCACAGTTTTCCAAGCCTTTCACAGGCGTTGACGCGGAGCAATGAAAGCCAGCAGCGTTCAACGACTCTCATATTCTTCTTCAAGATCAAAGCCACCTCTTGGCTCCAACGATACTGCTCTCATATTGCACCTCCCTGCGTATTCTGCGCTAGCGATGACGAACACCCCGACGCTCATTGGTCAGTTCACCACCATTTATGCTTAGAACTAAACTGAACAGCTCGAACGATTGTAGTGGTTGGCTGCATTGGTTAAATCTGCGCTATTCTCTCAACAATCATTCGACTCATTCAGCGACGTCGACGCCAACAGTTGTGGTGGGATGATTTCTGGGCATCTATCGCGCTGTTCACCGCAATATACATGCTGAGCATCGATATCGTCAAGTGGCCTGGTTCCTTTGGTAAGCTTGACGCATGCCAGTCCCTCTGGGTGTCACCTAATGTCCTCCGAATTTTCAGAGACTTTGCCCATTCTGGGTCGGTCCTTCATCCTGTGGTCCAACCTTTGGGCACAGACGGCAACGATATGGCAAGTGAAATCACGACTGCCAACTCATGAATGTCTGACTTCGCCAAATCCAGGGCGAGCAGGGTTTCGGTTCAGATCACAATCGTATACTTTCTTCCTCCAGGACGGAACCGGACCATCTCGAAATGGGCAGCAGGAGGACTTGGAATATCATCGATTACCTCAGGTGTCTCCAAAATGTTCTATAACGGCCTCCCGATACCACGTATTCCGTCAAGCCCCTTCGGGAGGATCCCGACCGGCATAAATATGGGCCGTACGTTCCTTTCTACTTCGTAAGCGACAGTTCTGGCTGACTGATCTGTATATTCAGTTGGAATAGTCGCGACTACTTGGCTGGTTGGTTGGCCCGCGTTCCTCGTGAGTCGCATGAAACTTCGCCGTCGAGTGAAGGCCATTCTGCTGGCTTCCTTTGGGAGCGGGACTCTCTTGTTCGCCACAGAAATCTTTCATTGCGTGAACTTGGTAACGGCTCCCAGCTGGTGAGGATCTCTGGGCAACTGGCGGTGCGTCTGCCTCAAGACATCCGCTATGTTGAGCCCTAACCACCTCCATGTAGCTTGTTTCGTCGGTCGTGACGTCGAACATGGTTATCCTTGTAGCCTTAATCTATCAGCATTTGAATCCTGATACCGACCATGGCCATCGTCGCGATTCGATTACCTCTGGCGAATCTGAACATGGTGAGTGAATATCTAGCAGACAGTGGACCGCGATTGCTTGACTGGTATCTTGAAGGTAACGTTGGAGGAATCCCCCAACGAACATGACCCAGTTTACCTCCCTTGTCGAGCCTCTCACTGAGCTCGATTCAAGCGATCTTCAGTGGTCAAGAGGCGGTCGATCGACGATTACCCCCTAACAGTTGCTTACAGCTTGGGCGATTTCAAGCCAGGCTTGAGCACTGAGCGTTGTCCCACTCTCCAAGGTACCGTCACGTCAATGTACACTAGATAACACCAAACAAGGCTAGAATTGGCTATCCGTGAGTTGTTTGTTTCCACGACCGCATCCAATTGAATGGCTGACGGAACAATTGTCCAGGTCAGACAACCCACGATCGTTCATCTTTTTCTCTCACCGGCTGTCTTACTGGATGCTACTTAGCTGATACCAAGCCTTTTGCTATTGACTCACAAAGGGAAGGCAGAATCAATCGGCCACTATAACCAGAAACCCTGTCTAATCCACTCTTGATGGCGAAACGCCGAGCCCAAACGGCTCATGCTTCTGTGCCTTTATCATCCTTGTCCCTTTGAACTCCGTACTTGCTTCAGGGTGCCCATGGGAGTCGATGTTTTATCTTTGACTTTAGTGATTTGCTAGATGTCTTCGAACCTCCGCGTCCACCCGCTAACTTCTGCTTAGATTTATGACTACGTCTGCACTCTGAAGGAGGAGGCGACCTAGCATAGAAGTCAGCGATACAGTGGCCCAACGCTGACAAGGAGCATGGGTTGGATACATGTGGACAACCCAGGGGTCATTGGGACTATGCATGTTCTTTCTGAATCGATACCTCGTTTTTAGGGACCAGACACTACTCCAGTATTGTAAGTGAACGAGTTGACTCGATGCCGATAAATCGAGCGTTCTGACCTCGGCCTAAGTCACCCATATAGTGAATCCTTCCCCGATGGTATGTATTCATGGCCTTCACAAAGTGCTCGCAATCTAATTCCAAAAAGATCTGTGAACAGGTATTCAAGGCTGCCGTTTGTGCGTCATTCACCATGAAACTGGCGGACCCATGCTTATATTCCTTGGAGGGGTTTTCGTTGTTGGAGAAAACGTCTCTACAGGTTCGCTCTTTCACTCTCGTTCGCCTCCTCGTTAATCGCTAGGCTTAGTCGTCGTATTTCTACAAACGTACGCAATATGGGGAGGAAAACATGCCATCGTATATTCCTTAGGAATGCTTCAACTCGTATGGCTTGGCGCTACCTCGCTGGGTCCTCAGAACTAATGCTATTAGCCGGGTGAAGATTGTCACCTCACTAACACTCACGCACTTTGAATGGGAAGCTGCCTCATGTGCGAGTGTGTGACGCGCTACTTGGCTAGAGGTTGACGCAGTCTGTCAGATCCTGCTCACAAAGTACGTATTTACCCTCCCATGAACATCGATTCCTTCGCTGATATTTCTCACCGCCAGTCCCCACTCCTCAGCGAGTGCTCGCCTCAATTCTCTGTAATCGCATCGTGTTCGTCATATTCAAGCCCAACGGGTCTGCGCTGAGCCAAGTCATAACGACGGCAAACGGAGACGGCTGACAGGAGGGATCGTCTCGCCCGGGATCATCAGGATCACCACTATTGACTCTTCTTGCCTTGACGCCGAAAGCCCACCAGCAAGTACCAGTGAAATGGCCGAAAATAGTTCTCAAAGTGATATGAGAGGCGGAACCTGGTTGTAGTGAACGAGTACTAGCGATTCTACGGAGTTGTATAGAACGTTGTATTGTCTGATCCAGGTTGCACCCTATGGAATTGAACAGACGGGACCCTGAGCAACGAGGATCACCTTGGTTAGGACACCTTCACTCGGCCAAGGAAAGCAACGGCGATCATCGCCCAAAAGGTATGTATCGGATGGTGCTTGGATGTCCGATGAATTGGTATATAGTCTCCGTAGGTCGCAGGGCATTTGAGGTTCGTCATGCAAGCGAAAATACCCTTGTGCAGGTATGGGAGCCGACTACCGCGAGAATGTGGACAAGTCTTATTACAGCTAACTAGGTATCGATAGGCAGTATGTAGAATGAAAAAACGCTGCTTTTGATTTGTTTAGTTTCGGAACTATACAAACAGAGACACACCACCCCGCCGTAAGTCGGAATGGGCGCTTTTCTATATTGGAACCCAGAAAGTAGCCCACCCGCCTCCCTGGGTGGCGCACCTTTCCGAAGGGGCAGCTCTAGCTACTTGGCCGTGCTCCAAAACTAAACAAATATCAAAAGCTGCATTTCGGCGAAATGCTGTCTATCGATACCTAGTTAGCTGTAACATTGAGCTCAAGGGTGTAAGTATGTATGATGGGGAAGAGCAAGGTTGATAAGTACTTGGGCCCTCATTCACTTCGGGTAGTTGGAGGAAGGAGAGATCGGGGAGATGTAGAGCCCCTAAGTTCCACAGACGCGTCCTAGGGTGTCCAACTCAGTTTGTACCCCTCTGCTCAGGACGTTTAAACTCTTGCCCCCAGATCTGGTTGGCGAATTCCGATACACACGAAGTTCACTCTCGGATGCCCCCGATGTTAGTCCCATCTGAGCGCCACGATTAGCTTTCTTTTCTTATTCCGTAATACCCAGTGGGATCAGCGTATTCCTGTCTCACCATCTATAAGTAAAGGGGGAAGGCTCAGTTCCACCTGCTTCGTTCCTTGGCTCATGCAGTCACACAGCGCCCCTAAAACGCCACGGTTCCTCCACACCCTTGACCACCCTCAGCATCTCAGCAGTCCTTTGGCCCCAGACAATGCCAAGAGAAATTGATGTTGTGTGTTTAACACTGCTGGTACGCCTCTGCAAGAGATTCTACTAGTAATACCCCCATCCTAACGTTCTTTTGCTCAGATCTACGACTATTTGTGTACACTGAAGGAAGAGGTATAGCACTCGATGCATGGATTGATATCTGCCTCACGTTATTCTGACCTCTCTTAGGCTGGGTATATCTGGCAAACTCGATGGTCAGTGGGCCAAGGCATGTTCTACCTGAATCGGTACTTGGTCTTCGTGGACCAGATACTTTTCTTCTACTGTATGTGATATTATTGGCTCGATTTGTGTGCCCCAACGCCAATTCCAGTTAACAATATGCCAACACCGACTGAAAAGGCATGTTGTTCATCCCAGTTACACCTGCTTCTCTCTCTAACCTCTTCTCAGCTCTGTACGACCGTCTGGAGAGCTGGCGTCTGTAAGTTGCCGCTGCAGAACGCTGGTCCAAGCGACTGATTTGGCATCCAGGGATTTTCATTGTTGGAGAAAATATCTCTACCGGTGCGCTTGCCGTTGTCAGAATTGGCTATCACTAAGATAAGGTGAATAGTTATCATATTCCTTCAAACATGGGCAATATGGGGAGGCAAGCGTCGTGTCGTCTATCCATTAGCATTCGTTCAGCTTGTATGTTGCCCTTTTCTCATTCTCCATATTTTCCACTCATCTCGCCTAGGTCAAGCTCGTTGTTTCCTTTGTGATTGCACATCTGGTGTGGGATTACGCGACCTGTAGATTACGTCTCGTTCATTTGCGTGCAAGTGGTTAACCCAGCTGGGCAGATCCCGTCGGTCCCTCCACAAAAGGTCCTGTATGTCTCATCAAGGTCCCAGCTCTCAGTACCCTGGTGAAGTATCGTTACATTCTTTTTACATTTGCGGAAGCTCGTACGTCTGCGCAGTCCAAATACTTGGACATCAACTTACCGGGCTGCACCAAACCTCAGTTTCTATTGGCCTTACTCTCATGAGGGCCCGCTATCACTGTATGTCACTTCTCTTTGACGCTCTCGCGCTCGCTGCTGACCCAGTGACTCGTATGTAGTGAAGAAGTCAAGGTCATCATGGGTCACGCAACTATACAAAAATGGTGGGATATTCCTTTCCCCCTGCGCATCCTACTGATTCTTCAGTAGGCATTCTTTACAGCGCGGTCGTTTTAAGTCAGTCGCCGAGAGGTACCTTATCTTGTCAACTGAACGAACTTACCGGCATCGTAGCTCTCAATGTCGCGAACCTAATCATTCCTAGGATTCATTGGAAGGTATTTGCTTTCCCTTACATCTGTTCCGTCTGTCTGAGCGTTTTAGGATCCAAGCATGATTGGAATCCTGTCCAGGTACGGCATCCCGACATTTGATTACTTCCAGTGACCAATGCACCCAATGCAGACCTCAGCGCATCCTTGACTCCATCCTCTGCAATCGAGTCATGTTCGTGATATTCAAGAATCGGAAAATCTCCAACCGGCTGCCACAGAACTATAGCCCATCCTCACCAAGCGGGGAGCATTCAGAGGGGGAACTTACGACAGTCTACTCACACAATCCCCTAGCAAACTCTAACGCAGCGGCAATAGAGATGAGCGAAGCGGGCTCAAAAGGTTCTGGGCGCCGTCGGCCAACGACTGGGACATGGGTTTCCTAATCCTGAAGTACTCGTCACATCGTGTTCGGTTGAGCCCACATTGTCAATAATCTACTGCATATATTGCACATGTCACTACGTCGCCAAAAATCTCGATGAGTACTTTTAAGTGTCCTAGCACCGTCCATAACATAGTGTCTGAAAGCGTTCAATATCAAGTACGTTTCGAGCCATTCTGTGAAATCCTCAGGCAGCAATGGACTGCTGGAACGAAAACAGGTTTTGCGGGTCATACTTTGCCTTGAGGAGTTGAAGACGGGGATAGTGATCCCCATAGTACAATCGTTCCCATCCGCTCAAGCGAGGGTCCACATAGTTCGTGTAGGCGCTGTCGTTGACATAATCGTAAGCAAGAATTTGCAATCTTGGATCGTAAGTGATGGCTCACCCATATTTCCAGCCTGAGGGACTCCGGGAAACGATGCTATCAACCATACCTGCAGAACACTTGGATCAGAAACTAGGGGAAAGAATGGCATCGTGTCTTACCGTCCAATAGCTGAAGCCCTTCAGATGGGAAAGGAGGATTCTCATTGAACGTTGAAGAGTAGAGTTGCATCAACAACAGCCCTTTACGGTGAGCAAACGACGTATCATCCACGGGTACTTGAGCAACACCCGAAGAGGGTCCACCAAATGGATTGACTTGGACAAACCAGTTCTGCGTGTACTGTGAGTGAGAGGGCGAGGTTGGAGAAAGGGGAGAACGCACCGTGTTCGCACCATAGGCGCTATTGGCGAGGTAGCTGGCAAACGCATCTCTTGCTTGAGCGTTCATCAAGGAGTCGGAGGGGGTAATGAGAGACTTGGCGTATAGCGTCGCATGCGGGGCCCAGCTATATTCACCAAACTTGTTCACTGCATCCCAGTATGGCGCCGTCTTCTTGTCTCTCCACTCATATGAGCGAGGAACAGTGTTCACCAACGCACTCACAGCGTTCTCGAATCTCGACGCATCATCAAAGAAGGCACCACTGACAGTGAGCGAAACCGTCCCGGGACGAGGTCCTTGCGAGATATAGTACTCTCCAGAGAGTTCCGGAGGTGATGAAGTTCCAAGGGTAAATTTCTGCAGATTGTCGATTGCCGTCGAAAGTTCGGACGCCGAGAGAGTCCAGCCATAATCGAAGACGGTGGGTGAGCTGGGCATCGGAACAGTCTCGGCTGTGAAGGATGTGACGATCCCAAATGAAGGAGCTGCTCCTCGTAGTGCCTGCATGAGTATCATCAGACCACTGAAATTGGAAGGAACGATAGACAAAACGCACCCAGAACAAATCAGAGTTGCGATCCCGGGACGCTCGAGCAATGGTCCCGTTTGCGAGGACGACCTCAACCTCGGAGATCTTGTCGAGTAGCAGGCCGTGCTTTCTGGACATAAAGCCATAACCACCAAAGGCTGGATAGAAACGTCAACGCCACTTCACGCCCACCACCTCGTATCGACTAACCTGCATGTCCACCGACAGCAACCGTTGGGCAGGTACCATGAGGTAGGGCGCGTCCCTGAGCGATCAAAGCTGAGGCAACATTGATCAACCAAGTTCCAGGCCCAATGGTGGCACGATTGGTGGAACCGTCAAACTGGACAGTATTGAAGTTCCTCAAATCGACAACCACAATGCTATCCCCTCCTCCAAGACCACCGGCGTTATATGCGTGCTAAGATCGGTATTGTGAGTCGCGGGGTGCTGCCTAGACGAAGAAAGTCACTTGCCCCTCCGCTCTTCACAGTGACTTTGTAATTATGCTTCGACGCGATCCGAACTACGTTGGCTACGTCCTGCGAATTCCGAGGAATGACCACTGCAAGAGGTCTGGTGGTGATGCGAAGGTTGACTGTCGGTAGGGATTCTTTCAGCTTCAGAATGGCGCAGCAAAATGAACCTACTCACAAGGTGACGAGACATATTGGTACCCAGAATCCGAAGGAATTGTCACATTGAATCCCAGCGTCTTCAATTCCGAGTAGAGAGCCGACTGAGCACCAACGTTCACGACACCCGCAAGCGCTACCAATGCCGAAAGAATTCCTGCCGCCTTCATCCTACCTACTCAGTCCCAAGCTGCCACCACCGCGTTAAAATAGGAAGGGAAAGAGGGGAGAGAGGGAGGGAGACGAGATGATGGCAAAAGATGGCTAAACGGTAGATTTCGTCAATTCATCCACCAGCTATAAATACTTATACCCGGAAACACTGGCTTGAGCCATGAGCTCATTTCACCCGACACAGCAGCGCTTGATGATCCCAGTTGTCCGACCATCAGCGCGACGGAAGCCCCTATCCTTCGTAGACGCCCAATCGCCGGAAGTCGAGGCTTATGCTGCCCGTTGAAAATCTCCTGCACGTCTAATCCCGCAGAGCACATCATCGTTGTAGACGGAGCGAATCAACTTCCTCCACCTTGGCAAGCTATGGTGGAAGTCAGCCGACGTGGAGGAAGCACGGTCACATTGGCCCGCGACAGCAAACCATTCAGCAGCGAACACCGACCAAGATCCGGCAAAGCTATGTTGCGCATGGGTGAGTGAAGAGGTCATAAAATCGCTCAAAGGTGTCGGAGAGTCGGAGAAGTAAGGCCGCTGTCGGGACTCGGCATTGGTATGAAATCAGGCAATCAGAGGATGATTTGCGTTGAGGGCTGAGCAGGATGTTTCAAACCAGATAAAGCTTGTCCATTAGAAGTCCATTAGTAGTCCATATTTACTTATGTAGTCCTTATAGATCCATCGTTCGTAGTCCAATTCATAGATCAAGCTTGCCATCCCTCTGGCAGGGCAAAGATAGAATCGGGATCGTACTGGTTCTTGAGAGCTAGAAGCCTTGCGTAATTCGACTTGTAATACAAGTCTCCTCCTATCAACTCATTCAGAACCGAAGGTTCAGTGCCGACGCAGTTGAAAAACGCACCTTGAGATCCTACTCGATCGTCCATATAAGGTGCATACGCTCTACACCGGGGACGTTAGTTCATCGTTCATGCAATCTCACAATGCACGTACCCTTGACCCCAATCCGCCGGCATGTTCTGCGTAATGCTCCCCAAGGCATCTAACAATGTACCGGTGTTAGCGGAAGGAAATCAACAATGGAGACTTTGAATGACGTACCATCAAGGAAGGTAAAGCCTTCATCTGGATACGGAGGTACATTGTCCCGACTTGATCCATAAAATTGAATCGTGAAGAGTGCGTCTCGATGCGGGAAGACAGTATCGTCAGGAGCAGGCGTGCTGATAGCCGAGTTGTCATCGCCAAAGAGGTCCATTTGAATGAACCACCATCCCTGTCACCCTCAACATTAGCAACGCAATCCTTAAGCCGTGTATCTGGAATGCACTCACCAGCTGCGTCTGGAACCCCTCCGTAGCAAGCGTCGACACGAAAGCCCGGATCGCTTCAGTCGATATAGGCGAGTCCTTAGGTGTGACCAGACTCTTTGCATAGAAAGTATCCGTTCCACCAGGGGCACTCGTATCCAACGACCCACCAGCAAGGTTCTGTGCACTATGCAAGTAGTCTCCCGGATCACGGTTGCTCGATCTCGGAGCGAAACCAATCCCGTCCAGCAGCGGCTGCAAGATGCCATCGAGATCATCGAGCGGTCCGTACCATCCACCAGACAGGCCAAAGCCAACGGTACCATCCGCTTCACCCCTGGACAGGACACCTTGCAGCCCGATTTCACGAGGGATATTAGCGGTAAGAGCAAAGTTTTGGTAGGCGCTGAGGGCTGAAGCGGCGTCGTCGATGGAGAGTTGCCAGCTGTAGGAGAAGATGGTGCCAGAAACCGGTACGGCGAATGTTGCAGCTTTCACGTTTGTGACGATGCCTAGGTATGGTCCAGCTCCTCGGATGCCCTAAACCATGTTAGTGGACCTGTGAAACGCGTTGCAATGGAATGAACGCACCCAGAGAAGATCAGAGTTCTCGCCCTGAGAGGCCACAACGACGGTTCCGTTACCCAGAACAACCTCTGCCTCTTCGACCGTGTCGATAGTCAATCCCCACATCCGTGAAGTGAATCCATAACCGCCCATCGCTAGCACAAAGTCAACATTTCGGACTTTGCTGCGAAGAACATAGACTCACTTGAATGCCCTCCCCATCCTACATACGCACAGGTTCCATGAGGCAGACCTCGCCCGGCACTGTTGAGCTGCGTAACGATCTCTCCCAGCCGATTGCCCACACCAATGGAGGCGACATTCGAGGTCGAATCCACCTCGATCGTCTTGAAGTTCCCCATGTCGATGACGACAGTCCCATCTTCCACACCCAATCCATGCGCAGTATATGAATGCTGCAAAGATGTTATGAATGGGCATCAAGAGAAAGCGCGTGGAGCAGACTTACACCACCGCTTCTTGCAGCGACTTTGTACCCGTACGTTCGAGCAGCGCTCACAATGTCAGCGACATGCGAAGTCTCTGTCGGAAAGGTGATGACAGCAGGGTTAGAGGTGTATCTCCTGTTAACTGGTTGAACACATCATCAGCGTTGCACGGATTCCAGACGAGAAGCCACTCACATGGTTGTGTTTGTGCTTCGAATTCCGCCGAGCCCGGAACGGCAAAGTTGAAGCCTTTGCCCTCCAAGTCTTCAACAAGACTCTGAGAGAGCGCAAGGCTGGTAAGAGCTAGCAATCCAAGCAGACTCTTTCGAAAAATCATGTTTGTCGTCAAAGAAGCAGGCAACAGACGAGTGCCCGGTTATATACCCCGTTGAAGTGGGGCGCAGTGGAGCGGGGACAACAGGGAAGGCGGTGACCTCAGAAGGGCAAATCAAGCCGGGTGGGGTGCGCATTGTGCATTTATATCCCCATTATGAATGCTTCTCAGATGAAGTCAGAGGGCCATGGAAGCGAGAAGAGAAGCTTGAAATCACGTACCAAAGGTCTAAAAAAAAACATTGCAGCAGCAGTCACGAGAGCAGCTACGCAGGTCTAGGCATGCTCAGAAGCAACTCGAGGAATCGACACCCTCGAGGCTTGCTTCGGGCTCGCGAAGCAATCTTACCCGTATTATGTATGGTCTCGAAGTTGCAAGCAGGGAGATGATCGACGTAGACAGACAAGAATACAACGGCACAGTGTGCCGGTGATCATTTCGAGAATTCCCACGCCCCTGACTGCCCTACGGAGACGTCGGCTGTTTAATGAAAGACTGCAAGAGCGGCAGCCACCATGACGTTGCCTCAACTATTATCGAATACCTCAAGTCCCTACCTGGGCCGGGGATTCGGCCTGCCTCGTCTCACAGCCTGCCTTCAAAACCTCCAACTGGGTAAGGTGGAGGGTTCCCACGCCCTGAACGCGGGCACGTGAAGACCACGCGCAAAATCGATCGTGCTAGTTGCGTTGCAGCTGGCTCGCACATATAAAATTCCGATACTGCCAACTCCCAGAAAGGTCATGGTCAGTTCTTCACATTAAAAATTGAGCATTTCTCTCTAAATTCGCGTTTGTAGACCCAAGCAACAACCATCTTCCAGGGACCGCTTGGGCAGGATATCTTGCCCATTATTTTTGCATATCTGCCATGTGGATTCCCTAGACGCAACCGCGACCTTCTCAATGCTAGTCGTGTCTGCAAGATGTGCCTCGGACCCGTCATGGATATAATTTGGCGTTCCTTGTACCGTCCGAGCCCCGTTCTACGCCTTCTCCCATTGTCTGAACAACATTATAATGGAACGAGGGTAAGGGAGGGCTCTCAATCTTATCAAACGCGCTGAGCTGACATATACTATCAGGAATTTGAGGAAGTAGAACTATCGCCCCAATGCCGCGAACGCCTTGGATTCTACTGTCGGCGAGTTCGATCCATAACATTCGGAGAGTGGAACTTGAAAGGAAAGTTCTCACTGGAGCTATATCAGTGGCTCTACGATAAGATGAATGGGGACCATCTGTTTCCAGCTCTTCGTCAACTCAGCTTCGATACAGGACACGGTACACACACCATCTTACCTCTTTTCCTATCACCAGCACTCCAGGATGTCATCATTCGCGGCCGACCAACGTCCCTGAACACCCTCCTCATGGCTCCCAAGCTCGCACCCTACTTGACTAAACTTCACTTGGATGGATATCTCAAACCTCTCGTATCCAATCCTCCCACTCATCCAAGCGACGCCCTCGAGCTGATCAGAGGCTTCAAATACCTCCGAAATCTCAGGATTACATGCGCTCATGGAAAACACGCCCCGGTTGACTCGAGGTCATTGCATGCGTTGCTAGCAGCACTTCCCTTGCTGGAACAGTTGGACCTCCGATGGATTTATTTCGTCAACACCAAGGCTGTCCCGAGGGATGATTGGGTCGAAGTGTGTGATAATTTGAGCCAATTCACGCTCCTTTATACCCCACCCTCCCCAACTCCAACTCGTCGCGAATTTTTCGCGCCCTGTCCGATTCTGGGATTTGTCACGGACCTTGAAATTTCTCTCCCAACCACGTTTCTTTGCCAAAGTGCGGAGACCTTCTTTCTCTCCATCGCCGCCAGCCTCAAGCTCCAAGAGGTCAACATCGTGGCTCCGTTTGAGCTCGAGATAAGCCTGCAGATTATGCTCCCGCTCCTCTCCATACAATCCCTTCGGACGTTCAAGTTCATTGAAGGCACACTTGTTCATCGGACCGAGTCTGGCTCTAGCGATAGCCCGCGCACTTCCTTTAGTGACCTCGTCACTTCAGCGGTTTCCCAACGTAGTCAACTCAATAGGTTGGAATTTATGACCCGCATTAATCCTCCTCCCACCCTCGACGATCTGCAGGTCTTCTCCAAGAACCTACCACGCCTCGAGCATTTGGTCCTTCCCCTGAACCTTTCTTCGATTCCTACCGCACCCGATTTTAAGGCGGACGAGCCTCGCTTTTCAAACGCACTCAAGTATCTCCAGGTGTATGATGCAGACGAATGGGAGGCGCAATACGACGAGGAGGAGGAATTTGTATGCCCTTTCCACCCCTCGGAGTACCTTCCACTTGCCCGACGTCTAAACGCGTGGTTTCCAAACCTTGGATACGCGTCGAGCATCGTAAACACAAGCCACTGGGAGCTGATCAACGATATCAGGAAGGTGCTCCAGGAGAATACAAAACTCAAACGTGTCTCATAGCCGTCTAGAAGCTTTCGCCGTTCACGTATCGCATGGTTGAACACTGGCCGACCACGATTTCCCCGCTATCTTTAAGTCAGACGATTCATGTTTAACTATAATATGTATGCATCTGAATACTTAATGCTTGCATCTGCGATGGTGAGATGGAAGCCGAGAGATGTATATCTTCAAGGAACAGCCACTGGAGTTAAGCGCCGACGTTCCTTCCTGCATTCACAGACGTTAAGATTTAACTCATTGGGTGCACTTTATGTAGAAACGCCCCCAAATCGCGCTTTACGAGACTTTTCACTCATCGTATCCATTACTCAGTACCCGAGTTCCTACCTCGTTGCTTCTGAATGTGAGAATCAATGCCCCTTTCTTCCATCCAACGAGCCGCTAAGGCCATTCAAATCGCTGCCGTGACTAAGCTGGAGAGACATGACAGAGAGTAGATAAAAACTTTAAATTGGCGAACAAGCAGTGAGTCTTTGGTTCTTCTGCGATTCGCAAACAGCGGGGTACCTTTGAGAAAACAGACGCGCAATCACTATCCCTCCCACGCCCTGATTGACCTGCATGTGCCTTGTGAGAATGCTAGAAACCTGAAGAGAATCGACTGGTGTACCTCAAGTTGCTTCTAGCGCCATTTAAACCATCCTTGGGGTACATCATGGCAAGTCTTTTTGCATTATCTCTACGCGATCATCAAGCGATTGAGCATCGTAGGCCGAAGCAACAAGCATCTTTCAGGGACCGCTTGCGCGGGACATTTTACCAACATCTTTATACAGCCGGAAGGACTCTAGGAGCATTTCATGGAGTGTTCCGACCTGCTTAACGCTGGTATCGCATCCAAGACGCGCTTTGGACCAGCCATGGATATTCTCTGGCGCTCAGTGTGAGATATCGATCCAATCCTCTTCCTTCTTCCTGGCTGACCACGATCTGCACCGAAAACATGTAAGTAATCCCATTCACATCATATTCTTAGACGGGGAGCTCACGCTTGTGCTCAGTTGCTCGTTGAAGCGAATCCATGGTTTGGATGCCGCGAGCGCCTTGACTTTTACTCTCGTCGACTTCGATCCATCGCATTTGCAAGATGGAGCGCCCCCGACGAGGTTTCACTCGAGATTTACATACGCCTTGATAGAATCCAATCACTTGCTCCCCTCTTTGCAGGATCTCTTTAATGATATAACGGGCGATGCTCACATCATGCTTCCAATTTTCCCCTCCCCCGGATCTGTCGATCTTTCTCCCGCTCCTATCTTCTCAAGACCTTCGGGCTTTCAAGTTGAGAGTCTTTGGCCTTGCTCATGCTTCGTCAAACCCCAATCGAAACTTCAGCAACCCCGTCATCGACGCAACGCGTCATAACAAGCAGCTCACAACGCTAGAATTCTTTGTACCCGTCACACCCCCTCCAACCATGGATGATCTACAGGTCCTTGCAGAGAAATTGCCACACCTCCAGACATTAGCCATTCCCTTGGACCTCTCCGCTGCTTCCGCTATGCACCCTTTATCACCCGACCACCCCTGTGTTGACAAATTCCTCGAATATCTAGAGTTTCATGACCCAGATATGTGGCAGCGAGAGGATATGAAGGAGAGGAGATGCCATGCCTTGTTTATCCATCGGAGTGCGTTCCACTTTCACGACGTCTAAAAGCTTGATTCCGGATCTGGTCAACGAGATTAAAGTTGTGCTTCGAGAGAATGACACACAAAAGAGTTTGATAGGCGTCTAGAACATTTGGCGCGCAGACGGGACAATGTTTTCCCATTGCAATTACCTCGGAGGATACACGTCCAATTGTGTGTACATTGGAATATTCGATACTTGTGCCTGCAGTGATAGGACCTACGCCGAGAGGTGTACCCAAATGGTAACCTCAAGGGAAAACTGGCTAGTGGAGTTAAGCACAAACGTTCCTCCCTATATTCACAGACGTTAAGATTTACTCAGCGGGAGCGCTAGAAGTAGAAAGCCCCTGTCCGGAGGTACGTCGCGCTTTACGGACGTTTTTACTAATCATAGCCCAGGGCAAACTCTCGGACTGAACTAGCGCCCGTGGTGGCGGAGTTACAATTGCCAATCGACGTCATTGTGCACATACGCTCGAAGAGCAATCTCAGCATCAATGTTCCACCTCTCGCTCTGACCTTTCGAGCATCTTCATATTAAGAGAGGGAAAGATAGGCATCTTGGCCTCAGGTAGCCTTAAAACACAATACTTCGAGTTCGTGCGAATACACCCTCAGTTATACTTCGCGCCACAACTGGGACCGCTGTCAAGTCGGTTTCGACGTCGTATCGGAGCCTTTAGACTCATAAATGTCAGATTAGCAGCTTAAATAGTATCCAGAATCCAACCGCGAGCTCCCAGCCATTTACTTGAGAGACGAGAACCACATGGCAACTAGCAGCGGTGCTTTTTGTTCGCCACACACGGTACTCGACGTAGCCCCCATTTGTAAGGTATATAAGATGTCTTGAAACCCAACTATCAAGCAGCGTCTACCACGATGGCCTCCTTCACTCCTCTCCTACTCGCACTCTTTGCCGTCTTTGCCACAAGCTCCATGGCTTCCCCCATCCCGCAGTCCGTGAAAGACACCTTGGAAGCCCGACATCATTGCAATAGTCCCGTCCCAACGGACGAGTGCTGGCTGAAGCCATCGGGACATTAAAACACTTCTGTATGACGTTCCCTATTGCCAATAATAATCCCCACTGACGCTACGTCGTACGACCTCTCTAGATTCACAGCCTACTCCTCAAAAGGAGTTTGATACTGAATTCATTGGCCTGCCCCCCACATAGAGAGAGAGACGTCGTTCGCCAGACTTTAGACTACTCGGCATAGAGGTTGCGAAACTGTCGACCTACCATAGATTGATCTTTTAGAATACTAGATGTACATCGTATCGATGTAGAAAATCGTATCCCACACTCAACACTTATACAGGCGTCGATAAAGCGTGACTCTGCCATCAATGACATGCGTGAGGCATTTATCGGACTTGTGAAGCAGATTTACTACGCTCACCATGAGGCTCTCATCAGCTACTCAAGTCGTCTTGGTGGGAATCCATTCGGCGATCTCGCACTCTACCTCGATCTTTCGCGTCTCAGGCCAGGACTTAGCTACTTACGTGTTGCAATTTGAGTAAGAACTGTGCGCGGAATAAATAAAAATAGTCATTTGATGATATGTGGGTCAGGCTCCTTGTCCAACGGCCACCATCATGGTTCCTTTGGCTTGGAGCGACAAGCCTCGAGGTATGTTTCTCGACCGCCATGTTCTTGACATTGTCTCTCTTACTTCTCATCACTGCGTTTCAGAACGCCGTGTGTCTAAGCTCTGAATTCTCTCCATCCACTCAGCCCTTTCCGCGCGAATGGACACGACACCCGACCAGCTTGAGCACCTCTTGCAGGCTAAACGACGCGAGGAACGCAACGACCCCTCTTATCACAGAAAGGACATCGAAGTACATCGAATCCCTGATCGATGAGTGGAACTCGACTGGCTTGGCCGTCGCCGTCGTCCAGAAGCTTCCTCCCACCGCCAACTCCTCGAACCCAGCATGGAAGATTGAATACGGCTCGTATGGCCTCGCTCGAACCTCCCCCTCCAACGACAACGCAACCCGAACTGACATTGTTACACCCGATACCCTATTCTCCATTGCCTCGAACTCGAAACTCTTCCTCTCGATATCCGTAGGCCTCCTCATCTCCAACCAAACGCTCGCAGAATCATTCCAGAACCGGACTGGGAAGAAGCTTGGGTGGTGGACCAAGCTCAAGGACCTGATGCCTGAGGAGTGGGTTCTCGAAGACAAGGATATCGAGCGAGGAGCGACCATTCAGGATTTGCTGTCGCATCGGACAGGCTTGCCGCGCCATGACTGGAGTAGGACTGGGAAAAGGAAGGATATCCGCGAAGCTGTGAGTATTTCGTTTTCTGCCTACCGTTGTTGTGGGACGCAAATACTCTCATCTCTCCTTCTCTTGCTCGTCCTGATTGTGAACCCAGATCTCCAGCCTTCGCTACCTACGCTCTTCCGCAACCTTTCGCCAAGTATTTCAGTACAACAACCTGATGTTCGAAACACTGTCGTACCTGCCCACCCTCTTCTTCAACCAAACCTATCCGGCATATGTCCAGCAGCACCTCCTCGACCCCCTCAACATGACCTCGACAACCTTCAGCGTTCAACGAGCCGAAGGTGAACTGGGCGATCGCTTTGCCGAAGGCCACGTTCAACACCTGCGAGACATGACCCAAGACAAGGAGGGTTGGCTGAAGCCTATAGCTCCCTATTTTGCCAGGCCCGGTGAAGAAACGATATCCTCTGGACCTGGAGGTGTCATATCCAGTGCTCGCGATTTGGTGCGTACTTCTTCAGGTTCCTGCTAGGCGTCATCAACTCACGGGCGTGGATAGTCTACGTGGATGGCTATGCTCTTGAATAACGGGAGACATCCCTACACGAACGACGTCGTAGTTCCAGCAGAGGTCCTTGATTTTGTGTCAACTGGGCTCGTGGTCATCTACGGAGCGCCCGATTTTCCCGAAACGGTTCGTCATCTCTTGTTTCCGACCATGTAAAAACCGAATGCTCACCTCTCTACGTGTCTTGCAGAGCGTGATGGTCTACGGAGCAGGGCAATGGCGCCACTCGTACCAAGGCCTTGACTTGATCGAGCATGATGGAAACAATCCAGGATTCGCATCCCAGCTTGCGCGCTTTCCTGGCTCTGGCCAGCAAGATGATCTATCTTTGCACGGCACAGACTGCCCTAGACCACGGAACCATGGCCTTGGAATCATCGGTCTCTCGAACGATGGAGAAACGGGTGGCTGGGTACTGGGAGCCACCAAATTCAGGATCGCAGAGGACGTGCTGGGTTTGAAGGAGGTACATTGGACATCTCGGTAAGGTCTTGCCTTTCTGTCTTCCGTCGGTGCACTGACCGTGCTCCTCCACCAGGTACCACACATTATGGGATGGTTACCTGGATTCACTTCGAAGGAACACGACCTCCCTTCCCGAAAACCCCAAGCCGCCATCAGCTAGCTTCGAGAGTCTTGGGAGGAAGAAATTCGTACATCCCACATATGGAACGCTCATCCCTTGCCTTGTCCCTGAGTCCATGACTAGTCTGAGATCTCCGACAAGTGTTTTCGACAACCCACACACAAACTGCACGAACGTTCTGGCGCTTTCGTCATCAAGACGCGTCCTCGAAAACTCAGCTCTCGACCGACCAACCTACCTGATTCAATGGGATCGACTGTTCACCAATATCCAACGTCTCACCCACTTTGACGGGAATCTTTTCAACGTCAGTGTCGCTTGGTCCAACGCCGACGTCCGGAAAGAAGAAGGTTACTCCGACGATGGCGATGTCTTGGCCGAGAGGGGCATATATGACGTGGAATGGGTTCAACCTCGCGACGATGCCAGCCCAGCTCATACGAGCGAGGGGGAGGAAGGACTATCCTTCAGGGGCAACTTCTGGGGCAAGGACGGGCCACATTCGGAAGCCCCTACAGAGGGGTTGGGGAAGGAGAGTGCCGAAGTCTGGTTCAGCTCTTCGTTGTAGTGCGGTGCTTTTAATGCCATTCTACGGTCTACCGCGCCGATCTTTTTTGACGACGTCCCTGTTAAGACGTAATTTGTCTATGGCCGATTTTATTCCTTTTCTAGACGCCTTGTGCCTCTCCAGAGTAATAAAGACAAGAATAGAACCCATTCCCGACGCTCATCGTTTAGTTCCGAAAGACCGACCGGTTTTCATGTGCACGAATCAGCGCCTGCGTTCTAGCTAGGTCCCGTTACATCCTCCGGGAATCAAGTAACAGTCTCTAATTGATCCCGCGCTGGCTTGCTTCGGGTGGAGCGAGGCGGTCAAGTTCAAGATAAATGGAACCAGCTCCTGAACGAGCAACGTCCAGGGACGAGCGAACAGTGGTGAGGATATTGCCTGGAGGAGTAGGCGTCCTCCACAGGGTGGATTGGTCGTAGCCAGGGGTATATTTGTTCGCTTCCTGCTGGCTTTTGAAGATAACGAGCATGATGCGACTGCAAAGGAGACTGTCAAGGACTCTTTTGGGTCTATATTGGCAAAAAGTGAGGATGGGAGTCAATAAGGAAAACAACGGCTTACTTCGTCATGATCCATTTGGTTCCCGGGTCCTAGATCTTTCGTCAGTCATACGCGCATATACAACGCGCGAGCCTTACCTTCCAATCGGCCTCGTTGATGATGAAACCCATGACGCTCAAGACTCAATACAGGCTTCATGAGACGTGGTGTCTTGCCATATGCGAGGGGGAATACAACTCACGGAGTGCGACAATGCTGTATACAATGCCTGAGGAACAGTGAGCATAACCCGATTGGGCGACACAGGGAGCCACTCACCGTTTCTGTACAGTTGAAGTACCCATGGCGAGTTCGATGTTTCAACTGAGCACCGAGTTAGCAAAATCGCTGAGGACGGATAGTGCCATAGGACACACTGTGGTATTTTGCTCTGACTACTGTGGCGCACACTGTGGCTAGGTTTGTACAGGCGTCAATTCAAAGCTATCATAGGAGCCACGGCGGCGTACCTGCTTCTACGAGAATGAGCAAGGTATAGCGATACTTCATGTACTTTAATTCTGAACTTAGCATGCACACCGGACCTGAGGGGGAGGGAGAGACTCGAACTATAGCGTATTAGTACACCAGAGGCAACAACCGAGGCAAAAGAGACTCACACACGGACTCGCGTCGCTCGACATAGGTGACTACGAATGAGGTGATGACCTTTGCCTGTAGGGGATTCTTAGAGCAAGCTTCATGGCGGGACTCAGACTTACAAATTGAAGAACTCCTAGAGGATAGACCACGCTAGGGCGACCCCTCCATATGGCATAAGTCTGCAGGAAAATGATGACTGACCCCTATAAATGCAAGATCGCATCCAAGGGGAGAGCATACCTGTCGACACATTTTCTGCGATCATGAGGATCCCTGAGCGGTGAGAAATTCAGATGCATGCCGCGGCGAAAAGATGAGAAACGAAACCCTACATGTTCCAGCTCTAAGAACCCTCCGACACGCCTACGAGTGATAACAAGGCTTCAGTATACCCTTGAGAGTGTATTCAGAAGGACAGGACGCACCGTTTCAGATGGGGTTTCCACGCTTGCATCTCCAGCTCTAAATCAGCGCAAGTCTGAGTCATTTGGCGATGCGTTCACATACAGTAATAGAGAAGTGTCTGGTCGACGAAGACAAGGTAACGATTTAGGTAGAACATCACTAGTCCTATTGACCACTGGCTGGTCCACATGTATCCAACTTCTTCTTGAAGTGTGCACAGATAATCATATACCTGCCGGGAGTCAGGGAGCCAGGACCCAGCAAGGTCGGGCCACGCACTAGAAGAGTTGGAGCGACGAAGTCGACCGGTTTTGGCATGCCAGTCCAGACGGGATCAATCAGTGGTAGAAGAGCGTGCAAGTGAGGGGAAAGAGAGGATGCTGTCATCGGCTTCCCCGGCCCTTTCTTTTGTACCTTGACCCTTGCAATTCAAATGCTACTATGCATCAAATGATTTGAAGGCGTCCGCTGGATGAGAAAACCAAAGTTATTTATGTCACTGGTTCCCTTAGACTCGGCCCTTTCTTAATCCCCGATCGACTTTTCGAGGTTGCACGACGGTATATGTCCGAGTCAGGACTTCATCTCAAGGGTCTTTTGCATAAGGAGATGCGTTTGAAGCAGTGTTCCTACTTATGTCTTTTACATTAATGGTACACATACACGCCGATACTAAAGATGAAGGCAAGGTTCAAAGGCTGGGAGGGGTTGAGCAAGGAAACCGCCTAAGTCCCGCGTTGTTGTATGAGCTTTTGAGGCTCGTCCACAGCGACTGCCTGTCGCTGTGAAGACACAGTTCAAGTATAGTTACTCCCTTTCCTTTCCCAGGCGTCCCGTGCCACTTCTCCACTCGGAAGACAAGACTTAGAGAAGCTGACTCTTGACGATTATCATTCTGTTCCGAAAGGCCAACTGATTGTTAATACAGGAAGCAGCACTCAAGTCTCAAGACCTATTCTATCCTGGCTTGGAGTGAATCAGGAGGCGATCAAGTATGGTCGACATATAGGGAGCTAAGCTGTGAATGCACAGTGGTAAGGGCATCACCTGGAGAAGTTTGTGCCCTCCACAGTGTTGATGAATCGTAACCGGTGACATGGTGGCTGGCTGCCTTCCGGTGCTTAAATATAACGAACATGATGCGGCTGCAGAGAAGAGAGTCGAGTACTCGTTGAGGTCTAGAGTTAATCGCTAGAGTTTCAGTTAGAGAACTGAAAAACGAAAGCGATGACTTACTTCACAACGAGCCCTCTCATATCTGGGTTCTGATGATACCTGTCAGTTACCTCGGTGCGCTTAAAGTCTGCAACGCACAAATCTCACCTTCCAATCTATCTCGCTCATGATGAGGCTTACGATGCTCAGTACTGGACACGGGCCCCATTAGCTACGGTCTCCCGCGACATGCAAAAGGGAGTACCACTCACAGAGCGCAACAACGCTGAACAGGATCCCTAAGGAATCATGAGCGCAACTCAAGCGAGTGGCACAGGGAGTCGCTCACCATTCTTGTATAGTTGAACTACCCATGCTGAGTTCGATGCTTTCACTGAGTACAGAATTAGCAAGATTGCGGAGAGGACATATGGTGCGCAAGGACGCACTATGGTGCCTTGCTCTGACTATAGTGGCGCACACGGTGGCTGAAAGTTGCCCCGGCGTGAGGTTTAGAACTGTAGTATAGAGTGAAAAGTACATACCTGCCTCTACCAGAATGAACATGGCGTAGCGATACTTCGCATACGTGAGTCCTGTGATGATAAGGCATACAGGACCTTTTGGGGAGAGAAAAACACGATCTGGAACAAGTTAATTACAGGGCATTGGGGGTCTGAAAGGCGAAAGAAACGCACACACAGTATCATGTCTCTCGCTATAAGTAGTTACAAACGAAGTGACGATCTTTGCCTAGTCGGAATACTTCAGCGGCACAGGCTTCTTGGCAGGACTCAATCTTACCAGTTGCAGAATACCCAGTGGGTAGACCACGCTGCGGCGGCCTCTCCATATCGCATAGGTCTGCAGAAAGATGATGACTGGCCCTGTAAAACCGAGATTACATCCAGGGCTGTTCAAAAACGTACCCGACGCCACATTTTCGCCAATGACAAGTATCCCTGAATGCGAAGTTATTAATTCAGGTGCAAGGCACGCCAAAGAGGATAGAAACGAAGACCTACAGATCCCAACTCTAAAAACCCATTGGCACACCTGTGAGCGACGAAGGAGCTTGTCAGTCGCTTGGAACTATGCGGAGGGCTCGTACAGACCTTCTCGGAAGGGTTTGACATGCTTGCGACTCCAGCTTCAGATCAGCGCGGCTCACCCGTCGGATGCGTTCACGTACAATAGTAGAGAAGTATCTGGTCAACGAAGACAAGATAGCGATTCAAGTAGAACATGACTAGCCCTATGGACCATTGGCTTGTCCACATGTATGCAACTTCTTCTTGAAGTGTGCCCAAATAGTCGTAAATCTACCAGGAGTTAGGAATACGTATCCGGCAAGCGACACCACGGACCAGAAGAGTCGGAGCGATGAAGTCGACCGCCTGGGGCATTTCTGTAAAAACGAGAGAGCCAGGAATGGGTCAACGGAGGGTTAGCGGAAAGAGACGTTGCTGCCGTCGTTTTCGCTTGCGCTTTGGGTGGGCTCGACCCTTGGAATTCAAATGCTTCAATGCATCAAAACATTCCAGGGCGGCAGCTGGATGAGACAAACCAAAAGTTATTCGTGTCGGCCTTTCCTCAATATCCGACGAAACGTAAAGTGTCGACGATCCCGATAATTCTCCTAGCTTTCTGAGATTATGAAGAGCGTCTACAGCGTCAGCCAGGCTCGAACCATTCGGTGGTGTGTGCGGAAATGTATCAAACCCCGAGGCGAATAGCTCCCTAGGTGCTCACTGCCTTTAACTTTTTAACTCTTTCATCATGGGCAATACGACCATCAACGGGTCTCCAGGCTGTTCATTCCGCTTCAAGAAACGCTTCAAGAAAAGACGGACACTCAGTGATGCCGGCTGCCGTCTGAATTGTGATGCTCGGATGGTCATGACCCAAGTTCCTGGTGTTGTTAAGGTTCAATCCGCAAGGTTTCCCGTGTGCTTCATTTGCCATCGACTTGCAAAGAGAGGATCGTCTACAAACCTTCATCGAGAGTCATTGATAGATCCAACGGTATGGAGTCTACGCATCGAGCTTCAAGCATGGTTTCATAAGAAAGTTCTCCAGGCAGTACGATAATGCTTTACAGACGGAGACCCCACAGGGCGCGTGGCACTAATGGTGTCATCGGACGAAGCTATGGTGCTGAGGACATCACTTGTTGTAGTTTCCCCTCTCCAGAGCGATGATTGGTCGTAGCCAGGAACATGTCTATTTGCGGCTTGCCGGTGCTTGAAGATAACAAACATGATTCGGTTGCAGAGGAGAGAGTCGATAACTCGCTGAGGTCTAAAAGTAAAAGGGAGAGGTGATTTTCATCGCATGTGAGTGGGTGAATCAACAGGGAAAAGAAAAGTGGGGTTTACTTCGCAACGAGGCCTCTCAGCGCAGGGTCCTAAAAATAGTCTAGTGACTTTTCGAGATATGAGCTGGGAGACGTACCCCCCAATGTATCCCACTGACACCAAGGGTAATAATGCTTAGGCCTGAAGGTCTGTTCTCAGTATTACGTCCCATACATTCAACTTTTATAAACCCACAGAGCGCAACGACACTGAACAAAATGCCTTGAAGAGCATGAACTCAGGCTGGGGACGGGAAAAGGAGACACTCACCATTCCTATACAGCTGCACAAGCCATGGTGAATTGGATACCTTCACTAAACAGAGGGTTAGCGATCACGGCTGGGGTTTTTTGCCCGTCGAGGGGTCAATTCAACGTGACGCACGGTGGTGTCGCGCTTTGACCACTGTAGCACAGACAGTAGCTGGTCCCGACCTGACGTTAGCGTCACCCAGGAATAAAACTAAAGGAAACATACCGGCTTCTACAAGAGCGAGCATAACGTAGCGATACTTCCCATAGGGGAGGTCCATGATCATGAGGCAGACTCGACCTTCCGAAGAGGGTCCAGGAACCACACGAACTTAAGTCCATTAGCGCCCACCATTCATTCCAGTGTCAAGGAGCACCCACAAACGGCGGAGCGTTGCTCAATATAGGGAACCATCACTAGGGAAACAATGATCTTCCCCTAGATGTGGAGCTGAGTCGGAGAATGGCTTCGACAGCGCTGTAACTTACGCATTGAAGAGCCCCAAGAGGATACACTACCCAGCGACGGCCTCTCCATATGGCATATGTCTGCAAGAAGATGATCACTTGCCCCACTTTAGCTCTAATTGGCTCATCAGAGCGGCCCGCAGGAGCGTACCTGTCGCGACATTCTCTCCAACAAGGAGAGTCCCTAAATCAAACGCCTGTGAGACCAGGACTTGCGACCTGTGTATCGTCGCAACTTACATATTCCAGCTCTAAAAACATCTCGGCATAGCTGCAAGCATTTCAGTAAGGTGTGGCTTCACCCACTGGTTCAGGTACGGACTTTTTCAGATGGATTTGCCATGTTGCCGTCTCCAGCCGCGAATCAGTGTTTAAGCATCCACTGAAAGCACACACTTACAATAGTAGAAAAGTATCTGGTCAACAAAGACCAGATATCGATTCAGGTAGAACATCACGAGTCCGACAGACCATCGACTTGACCACATGTATTCAACCTACAACCATCCCTATTAGCGCGGTTCCGAAGAGTGCTGAGATTTAATTGATCGGGTACCTCTTCTCTAAATGTGCACACATAATCGTATATCTGCTGTTGGTTAGAAGCAAGCTCTCAGTAAGTAGCGTCACGAACCAGAAGTGTAGGCGCGATGAAGTCAATCAGCCTCGGCATCTGGGAACCAAACCGGGATTGTGCTGGGTAGTCGCGGGGAAAGGACAGTCACCGCCGTCATGAGCGTCCGTCCCCTTTTTTGCTTTTGTACAATGCTGGAACACCGGTTCTAGCGGGGCAGCACAAAGAGCGACAGCACGAGGCCACAATCAGACGATCGCTTTTTGTATCCAAGGCCCTCGCAGTTAGTTTATATACGACAATCCGAGACCTAATAACGGGTCTCTATCGTTCTGGTGTTTGATATTTACACACCGCCTGAGGGTACCACTGTACTTTTAGCACGCTTATGAGCGCAGCTGCTTCTGATCCCCCTCATCTATCTCTTTGTACGGTGGCCGGGTACATCGGGATGGTTACATTCGACAGCCAGAATGCTGTTTCAAGTCCCCCCTCTGAGCGAAATGTAAACACGTTGCCAGTCCAGGCCAGAATGGATATCCATCGGCCCTTCGAGACCAATTTCCTTGCCTACCAAAGTGAATGTACTGGGAATCGTTGTTTCGACTATGGACAAAGAAAGATTATATCGAATTGAACAGTACGCGTAGCTAGAAGGATCTGAATCTGGGTGTAAGGGGGAGCATTGCTTTTTCTGATGCTCATTTCTGGTCGACGCCCCTGCTGCTGGAATCAGAGGAGAAAGATGGTACGGTACTGAATGCACTCTTTTCATGCAGCTGATGCGATTTCGGGATTATCGAGTGAGCTTTGGACTCACTCGAAAGGTCAGTCAGAATGTCACCCGAAAGGTCAGTCAGCGGTTCAACAAGAGAAGTGAACTGCGTCATTGCTGTTGCTGTCACCCCTCCCCGTGAGTCGTCCCCTGAAGGCGAAGATGTGAGGCTCTACCAACACTCCGAAAGCAACACAGAACTAACGCACCCTGTTCAGAGCTACTGGCGACGGTTGAACGACGATGATTCACGTCAGGGTTGAGACGCTGGTAGATGAAGGTAACGACGATGACCATGTTCGATAGCACCACCGATGATAACAGCTGATCGAAGCGTTACAAACGTCAATGGGACATTGGAAGGATAAGACTGTAACGGGCGTACCTCGATGCGCCCAGAGTACTCGATCAACTTGTATGCATTGACCATAAGGTTCACGCAATGGAAAACCTCTAAAGCAAACAAGGGAAGCGCGCTTCCGAAACAAACCAAGAGAGTTCTCTTGGCTCGCTGGCGAAGCTGCATGCGCATCACGATCGATGCAGGCCAGACGATTAGCCATACAGTTGCCAATAAACTGACTGAAGTCACATTAGCGCCGGGATCACAAGCATGGATAATGGGGGATGGCTGAAGCGACTCACGACCAATGTTCACAGCAGTCGGCATTTGGCCCCATGGAGGCCCTGGAACGACTGGTATTGGAATACCGTTATAAAAGAACTTCACGATTCCCGAGATGAGCCAGCAAAGACCTAAACATCCTAAAGCCCACATTGAGATGATGCGGTTTTGTCCCTCTGGCAGGAAGTGTATGATCGTGGCCTGAGTTGACATCCTGCTCGACCTGCGTTCAGTTTGATGATTAGCAAGACGCCATCGAGTGTGAGGGAGTGTCGGGACGCACCAGACCACAGTTGGCTGTGCCCAGAGGCTGAACCATACAATAAATGACTGCACACGGACTGGGTGTTGTTCTGCTCAAAGGGGATCAACGTTTTGCGCACGACGAGTTGACATAACTAACCCAACTCCTTCCAGAACCTGACAATATCGAGGGCCACCATAGCGAGTAACATGAAGAGGGCTATCACTGCCAAAAAATCATCCCACCACAATTGTTGCCGTCTGCGTCGGAGGAATAGGCGCAAGGCAGTCGACAGGACTGCGATTAAATAGCCAAAGCTAATCCCCGCTGGATGAATACTCATGGTTAACGACTCGAATGTTGGCAATCTACAGAAGGACGCAGTACTGACCAATCATTGACGGTGGGGCTTTCATAGCGATAGCAGAGCCGACAGGAGTCCGGAAGGCGAGGGCGAGGAAGGTAAAAGCAGAGAGGTCTTAAAACACATGACGTTCTTCGCGTCGCGAAAATGATCAATCTCCAGCTCTCGGCATCGTTCCAAAAGGCTAACCAGCGTTGACAGGCAGACTAGCCATGTTTTGATGGGCAGCGGAAAGTAGCTGAAGGCCCCACGTCAGGGTCGCAAAAGCCTGGGAACGCTTCAATTCACGAAACGCCCAGACCCTTACCCCTCGAAACCACCTGCTGCATGCGTCCATCTTGGTTATGCGTCACTCGATCCAATTGAATGCTGGCCGAGGGCGATAGAGCGTTTTCGACTCCCAGATTTCGAACTCCGCCATCCAAGGCGCAGATCTCACAAAACGCGACATGACTTATTTCTGACCTTTCCCATGTTCCCTCCTCGTCACCATCGCCATCTTCAATGCCATTCAATTCTACGCTCACAGATGTGTCGCTTCCGCCCCAGCCAATAGCATTGATCAATGTCACAATAACCGTGCTCGACATTAGATGGGGACGCGCAGATCGCTCTCAAGCGGAATAGTTCTCTCCACAAACAACTCGCTTGGGCAATATCGACTAAAACTTTCTTCTTGCGCTCTCTGCCTTTTCCGAACCTAGCGTCGCGTATTTTCACTCTTTCCGTCTACCCTGCGTCTCTTCTTGGTTCAGACAGCAACGTCGGTGAAGGCTTTCTGGGACTGATATGCTGAACTACAGAGCTCAGGCGCCATTCCTCTTTCCCTTGTACAATTCTTGCCGTCTCGCTGTTGTAAAAACCCTTGCTTGTTTCTTGCCCATGTGGGATTTGGATCCTGGGGCGGTCTTTCGGCTCACTTTCCCTTTCGTGCCCCTGCGATTGCATTCGCATAATCCTAGCGGCAGCGGAGAAATGTGAGTGAAGCCATCCCATAGAACCCCTTCAGACTCGTCTTCTGCTCTGATACTCCCATTGATCACAACCGATCTTGGACTCTCCTTGTTACTCGTGTATTTGCCTCTGCTCACATACACCGAAATATATCTATTTCCGTCATGCAGCGTCGCCTTGCTTGAGAGCACACAACCGAGTACCACTGAATACGGCATCCCTCGCACACGTACTTGAGTCTTGAGCTGGGTCCAGGCATCTCCTAACTGTCAGACCAAGATGTGCCTGGTAGTTTGATAAATTTTTGCGTTATCAAATTGGGGCATACAAGATCTGATGGACATTCCCAGGTAGGACATGTCGGCGGCGTTATGGGCACAAAGCCAGACAAGCCTTTCCTGGCGCAATAGTAGTGATCCTCAAGTTTTTAGTGATCGCCGAGTCACGGCGTTGAAGTCTGAATGGCTTTCTCTACAAGATAGACTATACCAAGACTGATCTTTCTCCGAGATGCACGAGTCGATTCTTAAGCAATCCTAGAACGGCGCGCTTGGGTTAAGGCACCATCTTCGAATTCTACAAGGGTGGAACCTGGCCGCAGGGTATGGGCGACATCGCCTGACTGAGGGATCATGGTGAGAACATCGCCTGTCATAGTTTCCCCTCTCCATGACTTCTCGCAGCCAGTAAGATCTCTATCTTCTGCTTGACGGCGCTTGAAGATCACAAACATGATTCGATTGCAGAGGAGAGAGTCGAGGACTCGTTGGGGTCTAAATGGGAGTGTTGAGCGCTGGTTCCCGTACAAAGAACGAGCCAGCTTACTTGGCAACGAGCCCTCTCATTGCAGGGTCCTAGATATCTTTTAGCATCCATCGACATACACGAGAGGTTAAAACCTACCTTCCAGGGTATCTCACATACGATAATGCTTGCGATGCTTAAAACTGAATACAGGTAACTTTCAGTATGCCTTTAATGCACTGACTTTTGTAACTCACATAGTGCGACGACGCTGAACAGAACGCCTACAAAGTCGTGAGCTCAAGTGGATGGTTAGGAGAGAACGCTGCTTACCATTCTTGTAGAGGTGTAGAATCCATGGAGAATTAGTCGCCCTTACTGAAAGAAGTTAGCAAATATAACAATGGCCCGGCACCGCAACATAGTAACGCACGATGGTACCTTGCCCGGATCAATGTGGCGCATACTATCGCTGGTTGCGAGCTAATGTCAGAGTCAACCATTGGGAGAAGCAAAGGTCCCATACCGGCTTCTACGAGAATAAACATCGTGTAGCGATACTTCGCAAATTGGACGCCTATGATGATACGGCATACTTCACCTTTTGGAGAGGGAACAGCGCGAACTACTACTCGTCAGATTCCACAGTTCATTTCGGGGGCGGGAAGTACTCACATACGGCGGAGCGCTGCTCAATATAGAGCATCATAATCAGCGACACGACGACCTTGGCCTAGATGGAGCTTGGATTAGGCACTTATATCATCGAAATACCAAAGCTTACGCATTGAAGGGCTCCTAGTGGATAGACGATCCAGCGGTACCCTCTCCAGATCGCACATGTCTGCAGGAAAACGATGACTGGTCTGATTTAGCGGAATCGAACAATCACCACTGAAGGAGCATACCTGTCGAGACGTTCTCTCCCACAAAGACAATCCCTAAGGCCATAGCCGATGAGGAAAGTAGGTGCTATCTGGGAGCGTTACAACGTACATATTGCAGCTTTAAACACATTGCGACACATCTTCAACCGCTTCAGTGAGATGCAAGTCCGTTTACACAGCTGTAAAGACTCACTTGCTCAGAAGGATTGGCCATGTTTCCGTCTCCAGCCCGGAATCAGTGTTTAATCCTTCGTCGAACGAGCCAGCTTACAATAGTAGAGGAGTATCTGGTCAACAAATACCAGATAACGGTTCATGTAGAACATGATGAGCCCAACGGACCATCGGCTTTTCCACATGTATTCAACCTGCAACATTCCTATCAGCGACCTCTTTAACAAGGGGGGACTTTGGATGGACAAGGCACCTCTTCTCGAAGCGTGCACATATAATCGTATACCTGCCGAAGGTTAGAAACAGGCCACCATGGAGTCGCACCACGAACCAAAAGTGTGGGTGCGATGAAGTCAATTAGCCTCGGCATTTTGGGAACCAGGCAGGGCTAGTAGAAGGTGCGGAGCAAGAAAGCTACTGTCATCGCGGCTAACACCCTCCGCTTTTGTATGTTCTTGGAATACGGATTCTAGAACCCGTCAGCATGCGGCCGGCGAGTCGCAGACAGCGTGATTGGTGGGTGTGTAACGATCTACATCCATTTCTCTTCAGCCTTTCTTGTAATGACACCTGGTATCTAAGGGGTGCCTCTGTTCCACTCGCGGGTTTTGAGACGCTCGACGATATTGTTATGCTACACTACGCGCAGGAAGAATAACCACTATTCATCCCTACTCACCTTCCAATATGGAACCAAATCCTCGGTTTGTTCCAGGTCATTGGTATCTCGGCCACCAATTCCGTCCTTGCAGCGATACCACGGGAAGTGGCGCGTGAACCGAGGTTATGGTCTGAAGTAACCTTACAGCTGATCCAGGATGATATTCGCCTTGCTAGCAAAGTAGGTGCAATCGTCGGGCTTGGCTTACTTAAATGATGACAGGAAGAATGCTGTCCCTGGAGCCTCTTTGCTCGTGCCTGCCTTGCGCCTGCCTTAATCGCTCATGACAGGCCGCCTGGTCGTACATTTCACGGCCTGCCCTTGGATGTGGCGCCCGAGCACGCGTCTCCGCCTGCGAGACCAGCTTTGTCTAGCCGGAGCACGGGAATCCAGGGCTAGCCTAAACGGATTAGATAATGAGCCCGGTTATCATAGTAGGTGCAGCGGGAAATCTATGAAATGCGAGAGACCGCGAAATATGGAAAGACACATCTCAAAGTTGTCGGGGTTCGTGCTTTTATTCATAGATACGTCTGACACACCCCGCCCGTGCAAGGCACGGGTCAGCACCTAGTACTGATAATACAGGGAATCGATGCGATTCTGGGGGTCAATCTGATCTAATCTACTGCCCGCCAAAGCTGTTGGAGTTGCTCAATTGGGACTGGTGTAACTACCGAACACCCGAAGGAAAGGGCGATGAACATTCCGGACACGGATTGGCACTTTTGGCTGAAGGCCGGAGGAAATTTTGGGTGGTGTACGGATACCAAATGGCCATTTTTGTCACAAAAAATCGGTTAAGCGCCCGTCGAGATGCCAAGGATTACCGCCTTTGGTGATCTTCTCCGGCGCACGGACGAATTTGGCCTGACAGGAATCGCCAAGTTGGCATCCGGGCTCCTGCGGATATTCCCCTTGGCAGGACCTGGCAGGACCTTGCGCGGGAAACAAAAAAGCTGACTCCTACCCGAGTTGAACGGATGACCTTGTGGACTTGCCAGTTACTGGAATCACACGCTCTACCACTGAGCTAAGGGGTCGCTAGTAAGTGCGTGATCTTCAGGCAGTAACATTTTTAACGCTTAACAAACATAAGATTGTGCCTTGATATGTTTACCCGAGGGGTTGCGATCGATGAATACATATGACCCTTGATCTATGTGCGCCATGGGTTCTTGCAAGGTCATACGATCAGGCATGCCTATTGGTGGCTTTCTTCTTCAAGTTCCTTGACTCGTTATGGACTAATGGCCAGCCAGATCAGTATTTCCCTTTACCTTCCTCAACGCCTTGAGGCGAGCTCAATGAGTCAACGCTGTGGCTTCTTAAGCCCACCGAAGATATTTCTTTGCCATCTTTCTCGCCTAGTGGCTGCCCAACTCTTCCCCATGGCGTCTAACGAAAAGGTCCACGACAGCGATAATGAAATCACCGTTCAAGCACGCGACGTGGATACAGCTGTTCTCGTGGCCGACGATAGCCCTTACGAGTTGACACCAGATGCGGCTAAAGCACTTCGGTGAGCCATCGCCCCCATGGCAATCTCACTTCTCTGATACCCCTCCAGCAAGAAAATCGACCGGAACCTGATGCCTCTAATGTGCTGTAAGTCACTCTCCTTCTCCTTCGGACCACCTGGCAGCTGAAACAACCCCAACCTTCTCAGTCACCTTTGTGTGGGTATTACGGCTTTAATAACTGACATTCGGTTCTGATTCGAGTCTTCATTGTCACTAGCATCATGATAGCTGGTCAAGTCGTCATCGTCCAATCTGCTATCCTTGGAATCTTGTGATTTTTCGGTTTCTCATATTTTCAGTTTGACCATATCTGACGGTCTGCTAGCCACGGAGCTCACCTCAGCCAAGATCAATTCAACTGGCTAGCCACTATTCTCTATGTCACGATCCTTGCATCAGAGGTAACTGTCACGACATTATTGTGGCGCTTCGCGGACCTGGTCCTGATGGCCTATCAGTATCCTCAAAACCTCGCCCTCCAACGATTCCCAGTCGGAAAATGGATGAGGTGAGTACAGTTAGCTAACGAACACTTGAAGAAGCTCAGAATGGGTGATCTAGCTTCAACATTATCATCTGGTCCATCGCACTGCTCGGCCAGGCAGCTTGCCGATCTTTTGGAGCTCTCGTCGCATGCCGAATCATTCTTGGCATGTGCGAAAGTGTAATTATGCCTGGCTTCATGCTCATCACTTCCATGTTCTATACACGCTCTGAGCATACCACGCGCGTCGGCTATTGGTGTACGTTGTTGAGCTATAAGTCCAGTGTCACGTACTGACGCGAACCAGATATGGCTGGAATGGGTGGAAGCAGTTTCTTAGGGCTCGTCGCATTCGGCCTGCTTCACATTACTGTGCGTCTTGCCATTATAGTCGTTTTACATAGACTAATCCTTGCTTTCGATAGGGAACGAGACTTCTGCCTTGGCAATGGTACGTTCTCAACGATCTTATGTCATTCATCCTGACCAATGTCAATTAAAGGATGATGATTATAATGGGCATCGTGACCTTCCTTTTTGGCATCGTTTTCTTCTTTCTCTTCCCCGACTCTCCTACCTCCGCCCGGTTTCTGTCTCCTGAGGAAAGAGCCCTAGCGGTAGAGCGCATCAAGGTCAATCAATCCGGAGTCGAGAACAAGACATGGAAAAAAACCCAGTTCATCGAAGCACTGACCGACCTCAAGGTCTGGATCATGGCAGGCTTTGCGTTCCTTTCGTGAGTTATTACTTCCTCCGTTGCCGCAGCACTGGCTACATGCCCGATGTTGATCATGTTCAGACACGTCCCAGTATCCGTACATCGTAATCTCTACACACTCGCGGGCTGGGAAGCTCACTGCCTGTTAGATGACCTTTCAAAAACAGATCATCGTCTCTCAACTTGGATTTGACGCTCTCCAGACAACCCTTCTCAGTTGTGCCGACGGGGCTATTACCAGTGAGTTAGGTCACTTGGGTGTAACAAGAAAGGTAGCTCACTACACCAGTACTTGGCATTAGTGTGGGTGTTTATCTTTCCTGCGTCCCTTCGATCGGCAGAGGGTACGCTACCGTCTTGACCTCGATTCCACCCCTGATTGGCTCGATCCTGATCAACGTCCTTCCCGGCGAGAACAAAATTGCCCTCCTCTTCATGTACTGGCTCTCGTGTAAGTAGCATCTTTCAAAAGTCGTCTGCCGTCCGCTGACAGCAAGATAGACTGGGTCAGCATCCCTTATACCATCTTCCTTGGATGGGTCACTTCGCTCGTCGCTGGGCATACCAAACGTGGGTCTATGGGTCGACTCGGGATTCTCACTTTGACGTGAACGGCAATAGGTATCACCACCAATGCAATTGTCCTAATTTCAGCGTACCTCGGTTTAGCGGTCGGCCCTTTGATGTGGAAGAAGAAGTACCAACCAAGGTGCGAGGCGACGGTTTAACCCAAGAGTGCGTCCCTGACGCAATGCACAGGAATCGCATTCCTTGGATCGTCGTATCAATCTCCGTTTTCGTATGTGCCTTGCTCCTTCTCTGGCTGCGCACTGTCCTCCATCTCGAGAACAAGCGAAGGGAAAGAGAACCCAAGAGCACAAAGTACGACAAGGTCTTCATCAAGAAGACCCTGGATGATGGCACTGTGGACAAGCAGCACGTTGACAAGGCAGGTTTTCTATGTCCGTTCATTCAGTAAGGAAAAGTCTCACCATTCGCTCAGGCTTTCCTTGACTTGACTGACATTGAGAATCGCGACTTTCGCTACATTCTCTAACTGCCTTCAGACCTCTTCGGCTTCAAATGCAACTCCTTTCATTCTTTTATGGGTTCTGGCATACAAGTCAGACCCCACCGTAGACAACCTCTCCATCAATAACCGTTGCAAGAACCTCAGTCTCCAAGATCTTCTCCGGAGCAACAACCATGATATCTTGCGAAAGAATCACAAAGTCAGCTTTCTTTCCCACTTCCAAGGAGCCCAGTGTTTCTTCAGTGAATGAAGCATACGCGGGATCGATAGTCATTCCTCGCAAAGCTTGCGTCCTCGTGAGTCGCTGATTTGGGAACCTATTCAAAACGATACGGTGTCAGTTAGTATACTGTCTCCCGAGTACACGATGCGTAGCGCGGGAGAAGAAGAGAAGTTGTTCATAACGGGTCAGAACAAGAGAAGCAGCGAAGCGGAATACGACGGATGAGAACCAGACGGAGGCAATGGTCAAGAAGCAGCAAGCCAAAGGTTACGAGAGATTAAAAGCCGGACTCACCATCCGCCAGGGCCGTGCGGGCTCTTTCTATCCGGTGAGAGCCTCGTGATCGCAGCGTAAAAGCCAGCGAGAGGATTTACGCTTTCGACGGGAAAATCGGAGCCAAGGGTTATGCGTGCTCCTGCTTTCAGAATAGATTGGAATGGATATAGTTGCTTGACCCTTTCAGGACCCTAAAAAAGCGTATGAGCAATTGACATCGAAAAAGGGTTCGAATAAAGGGCAAAGGGGCCGGGGAAAAGAAGGCCTTCCTTGAGCGTCAACGAGAATCGGGAATGAAGCACTGACCAAACGATCCTCAGCGTACCACATATCGTTGATATGCGTTGGCTGCACGCTCGCAATAACTAGCAGAGGTGTCAGAAGCGAATTAGCATCGTGGGATGGACTGACGCACCTCCCATCCTGGTCAGGCGTTCGATGTCTTTCTTCGCAATGATTTGAGCATGTTCAAGCCTGGGTCTCAAGTGCGAGCCTTCAAATGTCGTCATGTTCATCTCATCGAGGGCAAGTTGGAAGGCATCGAGAATGACTCCATTGGCGCGATCACCGATAGCATGTACGTTCTGAAAACAATTCAGTGAGTTGCTGCAGCCAGTACAGTGGACAGGGGAACGAGCAGGGATGAGATGTGGAGTAAAGGAGTGAACGTACCACCTGCCATCCATCTTTCAAGAATCTCGGTATGACCTCATTGAAGCCTTCGGCGCCAAAACGAAGCTGACCAGAGGTTGTTGGGTCGTCAGAGTATGGTTCGTAGAGCTGTATTCGAAGCGATTGGTGTCAGCAGTGGCATACGAGGGACACGGACGCAGGGCGTACAGCAGCTCCAGCAGTCCTCAAGGCACCTGGCCGTAGATGATTTAGACCAATGTGAAGGTGGGGAGGATGGGAAACTCACCGTCAGCAAAGATCTTGACGCTTCTCGATGCCAGTTTGGCTGCACTATCGAGCTCAAGAATCTTCGGCGTGTGATCTCCCCAATACGCAGAAGGGTCATAGGGCAAGGACGTGGCGTTGAACCACCTCATGGCATAGACGCGAAGCTAGACCAAAGACAGGGACGTCAGCTTTGTCGATTTGGCACTGCGAACCGCCTTAGACTGCGTACAGGTAAGCCACCACGTTTCTTGGATTCTCTGGAAACTTCTGAGTCAATGATGACAACGAGAACGTCCAGGAGGCCTACCTTGCAAAGAAGTCTAGGGAAATGGGGTATAGGCCGGCATCATGCAAGCTCGTCAATCCCGCTCGGAGGGCATCCTTTACGGTATTCTTAAATCGTTGGCGTTGCATTACAGGCGTTACGACAGCCGGTGTGATGAGAGACTGTGCAGTGTCGATGAACACGCCTAGAAGATGGTAGAAACAAACGTCCCTTGAGACCAAACAAGCTCTCGAAGAAGAGCTGATAACGCACCTGTAGGCTCGCCAGTCGCCTTATCTCTAACAATCACACCTCCTTCGACTGACTCAGGGTATGGTCCATTCAATGCGAGAGTGGCTGTCGATACCCAAGACGCGTGCCCATCCTTGCTGGCAAGAATGATTTGGCGGTCAGCAAGAAGCGGGTGAGAGGATAGATCAGCCTGGAGGGTTTGGCGTCAGTCAAGGTTGTCCCCAGGGCGAGTCAGATTGGGATACGGACTGCAGTTGGCAAGGCAGGAACGTCCCATCCTTCGTGGTTCCAACCAAATCCTTCAATGATACGACTGGAGTCGTGTAAAAAGTCCGGATGAGACTTGACGTACTCCACGACTAGCTTCACTATGTCTATGAAAACATAGCGAGTAAGAAACCGAACAATGACGCCATGCTGTTGAGCTTACCTTGGACACTCTTCGCGCTCTCAAGGGGAATGTCGCGACTGAACCCGTATTCCAGAATATGGCAATGTGAGTCTGGGCAAGGGTGTTAATGTACTAGGCTAGTACTATATGACCGATTACTTGCCTGTTATGCCAGGCACCACAATGGATCCAGAGGGAATACGAATGACATTCATCCCCTCGTCTAGCCCAGCGGAGTGGGTTTGGATGGTTTCTGTTACAGAAATTGTTATTCTCGAGTCTTTAGCAACACATTTGTTACTCACTCAGGCTTCCAGAGCCAGCTATCCTGCCCTTCTTGACCCAGATACACTCTTCCTTTCTGTTTCCGATATCCACAGTGAAGATTGAGCGTGTCGGTGACCCCATCTCGTCCAAAGACGAACACAACGCATAGGGACCCTTTGGCAGGGTACTTTTGATCTCCAGGTCATATTCTTGTCCTGATCCAGCCCAAGATGAGAGTGACTGTTGACTCGAAGTGCAGTAGAGCGCGGTCAGGGAGAGAACCACCGCGGCAGCCAAAGTTTTTGAGCGTCTAGGCGGTGGAGATTCGATAACCAGAGGGTCAAACCCTTGCTCCTGTTGCTTGGACATGGCTTATTTCCTGGAGACCTGATAGCCCTAGCCCAATAACGTCGTCGAGGAAGGTGGTGGTCAGGAACAGAAATGGACGGGGCCCGTGGGGCTGAACTCGGGACAGGAAATAGGGGCCAAGACAAATTGAATCGGAGCTTCAACGGAGAGGCGCCCAGGCAGATATGGTCGATTTCAGCGAGTTGATAAAGGTGCGAGATACGGATATTGACTCAAAAATGCCGGAATTCTTCAAAATCTATGTAGGAAAAGCCTCATCATCCATAAACAAAAGCGATGCAGGGCCGGTGGTGACCTCAACTCGGATTTCTCCATCTCCACCTCGCCCAACCAGGCCAGTGGGGAATGACCCAGGAATGCCATCTCTCAGGTAGCCTACTGCCTCAATGCAAGTAGAGGACACTGCAGCAGCATTAGCTAGTCCCGCAAGCGTGCTATCCCTTGTCTCAGGTGATAGGAGCATCCCGCCGAAAAAGAAACGCTTCAAGCGCTTGAGGGGCCCTAGACGGCAGAGTAGTTCGGCCTGTAAGGGAGTATCCCATGAGCAATTTATGACCCCATTCTGAACAAAACGGTACATACGTAAGAGTCCCAGCCTTCACCACATTCAATGATAAGCTCTTCAATGTTTGGGAACACTTGACTCAAGTTGGCGAAAGACGACGGGTTGAATGTGGTTGGAGTGGGTACGAGGCTGAAGACGTTGATCCTGAGGCTTCTCATGGATCCGAGTTCAGCTGAAGATAGTGTGTGCGCCAGGGTGGTGAACTGTTCAGGCGTATCATTCAGAACGGTGAGGGCGACGAGGTGAGGCAGTCTAGATTCTACACGCCTTATGTCCACCGCTCTGGCCTACAAAGGTTCAAATCGGTTGAACAATCAATCACGCATAGATAATGGCGAAACATACTGTCAGATATCGCAAATTTGGTAGGATCGGCGACAGCGTACGTGTGGGGAATATTGGTTTGCTCCCGCCACGATCCAACCCGACACACTCGAGCTGTGGATGGCGCTCCCAGAATTGATTAGCCGCAGTGTTTGACCCATGGGTGCCTCCGTTTGGGAGTATAAAGGACTTGAGGTACGGGAATGTGAGAGTGAGAATACCTTCAGCGAGCGATGACCAACTCCCTAGCGGACGATGGGAGCCCGGAACTCTCGAGAGGTGCAACGTCCGAAGCTGTGGGGCTAGAGCAGCAATACAGTTGCCTATGTTGTTGGGATCGGTTGCGCACCAACTACCACTGTAAGGCGAAAGAGAAAGCGAGAGGTGGGTGAGCTTTTTATGAGTTGAGCAGAGTCTCTCAGATATGCTTGGTATTAGATGATGTTCGTACCTTGAAGTCGCGAAGAAATGAGGTTTGATTCCACGGAAACATGTTTCGCTGGTCTGTCATTCTATTAAATGAGATAGGACCATGGTGATTGATACCCAAACGGCGCAAATTCGGACAGCATCCGCTGAGGCTAGTCCAGAACCTATCCCCTAACCATGCATAAGGGTTCGAGCCATCGCACATTACAGGTGCCCCGTTCTCCAGCCGGCCGAGGCAGAACTCCATTGTGCATAGCCCTAGTAGGGAAACAGTCTCGAAGAGCTCGCGCAACCTTGTCATCGCGGGAAACTCTCCGTTCTGTATGACTGGGGTGAGGAAGGCTCGGATGTGAAGGCTTCGGATACAAGGCCTGAGCTCGGCATTGTGGCAGATGACGTCCACTGCAGCGAGGACACTGGCCTCATCATGTAGGATGATGTGTTGATAAAGTATGCTTGGAAGGATGATCTGCGAGTGGTAGTGGCTGCAGAGGGCTAGAGATAAGAGGGTGTGCGGTCGAGCATAAAGAGGTATATGAGTGACAATCTGCAAGAAGAGTTCGGGTGGAAGTGCATGAATGTCAGTAAATGTGGCCCCCACGAGAGTCATAGTCGGAAGCCAACTGAAAGTCAGGAATCTGATCGATAATAGGTTCGGATATGGGGGCAAGAGTTCCGTTCGACTCGGTCTGAGATTCTGAGTAAGCGCTGTCTTCTCTTCTGAATCAGAACCCTCATCATCCGATGGTGTTTATCTAGTTAGATGTTCAAATTTACGACGAGATCTTCGTACTTATACTTCCTAGATCGACCAAAAGATTGTTGCGTGCATACTCGACAGTGGCTCAAATGCTTGACGCCCCAACCGAATCTTTCTTCCCATTGCAAACTGTATTCTTGAACTGGGCCACTCCACCCCTCTGCTGGGGCACATGAGATGGAAATCTATACTATCTTGACTCTCTTTTAGAAAATGCCTCATCTTCCCTAACTCGAAGCGATACGGTGGCACTGAGCTCAATACGAACTTCTCCATCTCCATCTCGCCTAACCAGTCCTGTGCTATAATACCAGTGATCTCACAAGGCTTGGCCAACCCTCCAAATGCCTCGAGAGAGCGGCAAGCCCTGGCTCCAGCTACGCCTAGTGTTATCAAGTGGTTAGCTGTTGGATTGATCACCGTTGCACGGGGTGGGAGCCACCCGCAGAAGAGGAAGCGCCTCAAGGCCCCTGGCCCTGAGACGCCCCAGCAGCGTGAGTAGTTGGGTCTAAGGAGGCTGATCAGCATTTCGAGACCCAGACGAACAATAAACGCTACTAAGCACAAGGATGCAAAGAAGATTCGGATTGATAACTCATGCAACGCACGTTTAGTACTCGAGTTTCCCCCTTTCATATTATGCTCGCTGACAAGGCATTTAAAAGGGAGAATTACGGTGGGACATCCAGTTCCTTCCCAATCTTCAACAACTCTATGTTGAAATGGCAGAGGGTTCGCCGCACTACCTTTGATGATGCTGCTGCCATTCATGAAGCTCGATACACTTCCCGGGCTTCAACGAGCCTTATTCGAGTAGGTATCATCGGCGGCATGTGCCTGAGGGTTGCTCGGGACGGGGCCGGAGGTGTCATTGAGATTGTGGACGACTATGCCAGAGGTATGGCCTTCGGAAAAGATGACCAGGCATTCTTCGACCAAGCGCGTGTTTATTTCGATAGCAAGGAGGCACATACCCAAGGGCTTATCGTGCTGTAAGCCTGTAACCTTAACTGTGTAATGGAAAGCTTGATGCTTGAAGGTTTCAGGATCATATCTGATACGTGCAAGATACTTAGAGAGAAGTCACCGTGACCTGTGATGAATGGGCAGGTGATCGAAGGTGACATTCCGAATGGGAGTTAGCTTTTAAGGGCAAGTCACACTGGCAGCTACATAGAACCCGGTGGCGCCTTGTCCTCCTTGAGCCTTCCTTGAATCCCGCACGTTCACTCATGTAAGATCCAAAAATATCGCTCTGAATGAAAAGAAGTGTTGTCCTTAAAGCCTCCGAATCTCAGTGAGACCGGGATAGGCATTCCAAGTACTCTCGCCGTTTAGAAGATGAGACACGGGACCTGCGTTGTATGCAATCGTAGCCGCGAAGAGCGCTGCTCAAGCGTGTGCCATGGGAATGGGTGTCTAGGATTCAGATAACGTCATAAATGGGCCGTCTCGAAGGAGCGCGATAAGGCATTCAGAGCAGAACTGAGAAGTCCCTTGAGGGATTACCAGAGCGCAACGCAATGCTCCCTACTGAGGCCGATACGTCGGTAATAGCACATCCTTTGCAGTAATAACGACAATTTGTGAGTCCCGAGTATAACCTCCGTCTGGAAGTGGACGATCGCCTAGAGACTCCGCGCAGTACTAGGCGGACGCTCGACCACCGTTGCAATACAAACTTGAATACATGGCAACTGTTGGGCAACTGATCATATTTGAGGATGTCTGCTACTGTAGCAGCCAAGAAGGACAATCAGCATTAAAGAATTCTGATATTCACAAAGTACATGGATACGGGCCGCGAAGCCAACAGGATAAAAAATGCTAATGATATGAGGAACGAAGAGCCAAGGAGGAATATAAAATGGTGTCAAAGCGAGTTAGGGGATTATAGACAGTTTCGAATTATCGACAGCGAAATAAGGAGTGAACAATGAGTAGGTATAATCAGCAAGTCGTACAATAGAGAAACAGAGGAAGGACAGAAGAACAGCGTGAGGAGCGACAAGACATCGATGGGAAAGTAGCAGAGAAGGAAGACAGAAGGGGGAAGGAAATCGCGAGGAAAAAAGGGAAGGAAGCAATCATAGGAGTACAGGATCGATAAAGATAAGAGTGCGTAGGTAAAGAAGTGTCCAGGGAGAGCCGATTGATTATCAAAGAGGCGCTTCAAAGTTCGCGTTGGACCACGTCTCAAATAGGGGAAGGAGAGTGAAAGGGAAGGGAATACACAACGAAGCGTGCCAATGGAGAGTATGTGCAAACACATACGATGACCCTTATGATCAAAGTCGAGCCCCTTCTTCGTGTAGTGTAATCATACCATAGGGGGGAGCAGGCGTTAGTTCTTGAGGTTCTGCCAACCCGGCTTCATGGCATGCCTTAGAGAGCTGCTGGCGGAGATCAGACGTTTCACCATCGTTATCTGTGGAGGACGGTCTGCATGAGAAAATCGCAGTGACAAGAAAAGGGAGTAAACACGCACGAGGACACCTCCACAGATAGTTCATGACATCAACAATGTGAAGCAGCCGCTTGCCGAGATGAAGGACGTCACGGAAGTGCTGATCGTTCCGCCACAGCTGCAGGGCTCTGCACCGTCAAGGACCATGAGTTGAGATTGGGGAATACTAGCACAAGGGACGTACACGGCAAGCTGGCGGATGAACCACTGGACCCTGAACGGCCTCTGAGTCAGTTGAACAGCTGCAGGGGAGTGAAGTGCATTGGTGGCAGGGAGAATGCTACGGGCGACAAGGTCTTGGTAATAGACTTGGTGAATGTGGTTTCAGTATCACTATTATCGAAGGCGCGAGGAATCGACGCACACCAATCTTCAGCCTGTTGCCTCTTGAACACAGGACCAGGCGCCTTGGTTGCGCTGCGATCGTAGCCGTTCAAACTATCGTTGATCAAAGGAAGGTGAAGATGACCAAGGCGATCGGTAAAGGTGAGAATGACGATGTATCAGAGAAGAAAACGAAAGTAGAGTTAGTCACAGGAAGACACAAAGGAGAAGGCCAACACGAACCTCCGCAGCGCCTGGGTGACGGTCATTCGAACGCTTGCGCAGAAAGGCAAATCAGCATCAGGCTCGCAAACATACGAAGGATTACTCACTTGTGCACGTATTCCCTCGTCGCGTACATGAGGCCCGTGTCGAGATTACACTTGTGCGCGTCTAGACTGTCCTCGATAGCTTGAACTTCCGTCCACGCCTCCCACACCTCTTCAGCTCTCTGATCCTCGAGCTGCGGGCCAGACGGTGGTGGGCCTTCTCTCATACCAACTGTATAGCACCATAGAAGCATACTACGGCAATACAGAGCCCAGATGGATTCCTTCGGGGTTAGATGCATTGGGGATATGGAAGATGCCAGGTTGGGGGACTGTGATTGGTACGATGGCGAGTGAGGCGAATGTGGGTGGTGCTGCATTGAAGGCGAAGATATTGACTCTAGCGCTTCACCAGGGAAGTAAAGCGCCCACTAGTCCACCTTCAGTCACAGCATAGGGAAGCAGAGAACCAATACGTACCTTGGAAGAGTCAGCAACCCAAAACCTTCCTCCAGCACGTCCATCAACAGCGCACTGAGCAAGGTAGGCCGAGACAAGATCCAGAGCACTCCAGCACAGCCTTCGAGCCTCTTCTGCCCTGATCTGCTCAGGCGTCCACTCTTGGGGCCATGGCGGGATGAACCTCTTGATCTGCATTCCGTTTGGTCCTCCTGGAGGAAATTCGGGACGGGTCTTCGTAGGCGATGTTGTTCGAGGGGAGGCGCCAACGACGGCGGGGGAACGAAGACAGTCGCAAGTACGTCCCTCGGCCAGTTCACGCCCAACGGTTGGTGTGAATACACATGGAACACCACCTTCCGGGAATCGTGAAACATTGGCAAGAGGCTGGTCCGATGACGTTAGGGCGAGGGAGCGGATGAGACCGTCGAGTCGCGTGAGAGATCTAAGGTAGTTGGCGGGTGTATATTCGAGGTGGGCAGAGGATTCAAAGATGGCGAGGATCTGAAGAAACACGTCAGCGGGCATGGGTCAAAGGTGGGCATGAGGGCTTACCAGGGCACCCTCAACCAACCCAAGGTCGATCCACCGATGGTGCTGACTCTCCTCGATGAGCCTGACTGCGTCTGAGCGATAGGCCATAGCAGCACGACGATTATCATCGCCACGGCTATCATTTCTTCGGAATCATCAACAAAGATTATATTCAAGAGATGCAGAGAACATACTTTGATGAGCGCATGAGCCGAGCCAGTGCCAACGCAGAGTAGATGAATGCAGGATGCACAGTTAGACGGTGGGCATCTGACCAGAGGCGCTTGCTCAGATGTGCAAGGGGAATGAAGGCGAGCATGTGGGCTGTCCCTTCGATTCTACACAAGTCGTGTCAGCCATTGGGGGCGTGTAGCAAAGCAAAATGGGAACGCACAAGAACTCGATCTCTTGAATGATAACCGCGATACCGGGATTCTGAACCAACCGATCCCAATGGCTCCTGTGGTTCATCTCCAACTGGGGTGGCTTCTGCTCGTAGCCCAAAGGGGCACCACGTTGTTCATAACCTTGTTGAAAACTCATTGAATACGGGCTTGGATCTGCCAATCGAATTTCTGGAGAGTGGCCGCTGTATTGCGGGTGTTGGTGAGACGGGTGGTGCGAAGGCTGAAAGGGCCGAAGATCTTGTCTGTCTTATAGATTAGTACGGTGTAAATTATAGTGATAGGGATATGATAGAGTGGAACATATGAAGTGTCGAAGTATCGATGAAACCGCCAAAAGAGATGAATGTCACGTAGGAAGGCGAAGGGAAACCGACGATCGACGAAAGCGTAGAATAGCGCCAAGGCGACGGTATGGCAAATGGATCCGGATATTCGAGTTGTAGGAGGGCGAAGAAGGGGAGGGGAGGGGGGCGAGCGACCAACACTCACTGCGTATGATAACTCCCGCTTGAAGTCGCGCTGGTAGGACTTCGTTGAAGGACAATATTTCCCCCATCCCCATGTTCCGCTTTTATACGCGCAGAAGTGGGACCCCCCGATAAACTTCCCCCTCCCACACCATTCAGATTGGCATTCGAATTAATTGCCATCCCACCAGGACCACCGTTCATCCCCCCATGCCCATGTTGTCCATGTCCATGGTGTCCAGTAACAGCAACACCACCCATTCCATTCGAAACAGGAAGTATCCCATTCGAAACACTTCCAACAATACCACCGCTGCTGCCGCTGCCGCCACCCCCACCGCCCACCATCCCCACATTCGGATCAGAAGGACCACCAGGACCACCCGCAGCGAAACCGTTCGCAGTAGTCGCATTCGGTGACGATAAAGCTCCCAAAGAGGTAACATTACCTCCCAATCCAGGTAGGGTTCCGCCACCGGAAGGGTGATGTTGTTGCACATTTCCCAAGCCCATTCCCAAATTAGAATTGCCTCCTCCCGTCGCGGTTGCGGATGCCGTGTTCGAAGACGAATGGGAATTCGAATTCGTACGCCGTTTCTTCGGTTCTCGAACTTGGGGCTGAGGAGGTGGTGGTGGAAGGTGGTGGTGCGACGATTGAGAAGACTGGACAGGACTCGCGCTCTCCCCTTCGCCTCCATCGTCAGGCGCAGGACGCTTTTTGCAGCTCCTTTGCCTGGTCCCAGGACGCTTGTCCGGCCCCCTTCTCTTTGGCACAGCATCGTATTCGCAAGGGTTATTTCGCCTCACGCAGTTGTTACACATTGGACGGGTAGAATCGCATCGGATCTTGCGCGAGCGACTGTGTGGGACGAAATGAGTCGAAATGGATGGTAGAAAGACGCGATGATGCAAGAAGGCGGTTTGAGGAAGTATCCCGTGTAGACGAGTTGACGGGCGTCGTCGTTTCCAATAGACGAGTTGACGGCGTAGGAAAGACGGTGGGTATTGCAGATGTTTCATTCGAAACCAGAAGGGGTTTAGGTCGTTCGATTGGCAGGTTGACATGGTCGTCATCGGGCGTAGTGGAATGTTTCGATAGCCAGCCGTATGGATAGACGTTTCAAACAGATGATTCGTTCATTCGAGAACGGCAATGTCGAACGGAGAGCCAGCGGGTGTTGTTGAGGTTCCCGAAAGGTTTCCATGGACAAAAGAAGGTTTGTGAACCCGTTTGTCAAGGACGGTTGTAGCGTTGTGTGAGTGTTCCATGGAGGTGGTAGCGCCGATGTGTGCGAGTCGCCGTCGTCGTTGTCGTTGTGCAAGCACAGGTGGTAAATGGGCAGTCGGCAACAACGCGTGCCGGAATTCCATAGTTGTCATGGAAGGGATTCATGGAAGGAGGCAATAATACGACGCGACAATGACAGAAACGTCATCGTGAGGCAAAGACGGACAGTTCGTGACAAACGGTCGTCATGGCGAGGGTATGCAAAGGAAGCGAATATGCGGGGGAAAAGCACCGAGCGGGTTCATTATGAAGGGCGGAGGGAATAGACGCATATCGTCGTCATCCAACCGAATGAGCGCGTAAGGGGCGAGTGTTGGTTATCCGATGGATTAGATCGAAGTGGCAGCCATTCCGTTTCGATGGTGGGATTCGTTGCGTTTGCAGGAAAAGGAAGCGATAAGGGGAGGAAGAAACAGTCAGTAAGGTTCGAAACGACAGCAGTCAAAGGAACATAGCGACAAATGCAATAGAAAGTCAAGACGGAAGCAAAGAATGAGACAAGAGGAGAAGAGACACAGGGTGTCAGACGAAGCAAAAGGGGCAAGGGGCATGAAAGGGCGGGAAGCATGAAACATGAACGTCGTCAGAACGTCAAAGAGAAACGAAATATGGTGGTTGAATGGGAATAGAATAGAATGTCCAAGATGCTCGTCTGTTCGTTCGTTTCAAAGCACTTTAAAGGTTTAATTGGAGTGTCGAAACGTCAAGCTTTTGAGTTGAAGTGGGAATGGGAAGTTGCGTTTGACAAGTGAAACGAAAGGCGGAAGGAAATTCAACGCAAAGACGTGAGAAGTGGGAAACAACCAGGACGCGTAGCGCCCCGACGCCCTTCTCGGAGAGAAAGACTATATAGAAAACAAGCTTATCCAGGATAAATGAAACACGAGAGAGCCCACAAAGAGTCAAGCGACGTGGGACGAAGCGCAACGAAAGTGCTCCAAAGAAAAGCGAATGAAACAGCTCAAAGGAGAAACTCAAAGGAAACACATCGAAAGAACTAGAACGCCAACATCAATCTAGAAAGGGACTCACCAATTGCGACAAGCAATGACCGTATTACTTGGCTTCTTATCCTCCCTTGGACTCGCAGACCCAGCATGTCCTCCCCCTCCATGTCCTGCGCTAACTTGGTGCCCTCCATGCCCACTTGCGACTCCCGGATGTGGCCCTGGATGTCCACCCGGCCCTGCAAGCCCTGCTCCATTCATACCCGGCCCTCCATGCATCGGATGTCCCGGATGACCTCCATGCGGATCTAGCATCGCAAACGGTGGTGGTGGCTGAGGCGGTTTATGGTCGAGCGATAACGACACGCTCGTCGTGGGCGTCGAGATCGACTCTCCTCCTTGAGGCGATGGCCCTCCTCCGTGTGACGACGAATGACCTTGTCGTTGTTGCTGGCGCTGTTGGTGTTGAGGATGTGGCTGAGGAGGTCCGCTTGGCGCACCATACCACTGTTCTTGTTCGTGGTGTTGCGGGTGATGGTAGAACCCTGCTGACGAACTCTGCGACGATGGTGGTGGTGGCGGCGGAGGATACGCCGAGGAACCGCCTCCAGGGCCCAGATGGTGATGATGCCTATCGCCAGGTGGCGGTGGAGGATGAGGTGCATTCAAATGTTGCTGTTGGTGATGCTGCTGCTGTTGGTGCTGCTGATTTTGGTGCGCATGGTGTGCGGCTGACTGGTGGTGTTGTTGCTGCTGCTGATGCTGCTGCTGAGAGTGATGCTGAGACGGTGGTGGAGGGTAGGGATTATGATGCTGCTGCTGAGTATGCTGTTGGTGCGGATGAGCCTGGTGCGGATGATGGTGAGGCGCGTCGTATCCGTGGTGGACGTCTAGATGATCGGCATAGCGGACTTTGTAGACGGATAGAATAGTCGTTGTCAGTATACGTTTATCACTTTATCATTTCAAACGGGACAAAGAGCTTGTTAAGCGCGCTTTCGAATGAAGTGAAAGCTAGCGGGGAAGCAAGACGGGGGTTATAGCGACGCGATTTTCGTCCATCCACCCACCCGAACAGCAGTTATGAATGATTCGCAAAAGGGTGCGTGATAGGCGTCGGGTCAAAGGTCAAATTCGCGGTAGAGGGTATAAAAGCGTAAAGGAGCATGAAGACAGGAAAGCATAACTCACAAGTTGACTCCCCGTGTCCTCCTCCTCCAGGCCCTCCAGCAGGATGATGACTCGAATAGGCTGATTGCGAGCCAGCAAAGACAGGCGAGTGGAGACCTGAGCCGTCTTCGCTCGAGTTTGGTCCCTCGTCTGGAATCATGATCTGGAAGGCCGTGTAAATGTCGCTGCTGGAACCCATGGTCGACGTGAGTACAGTTTGTTTGCAAAGGGTATAGGTTTGGTGCTAAAAGGCCAGAAAAACGATAAAGGTGGCGAATGACGCGCTCGACGGCGACGAACGCGAAAGCCAGTAAAGACGAGTTGGAAAAAGACGGAAGACGGAAGACGGAAGGAAATGACAGATGTGGAGAGATTGTGGATGGAAGATGGAAAGATGGATGAAGTGAGGCAGGGTGGTGTGTATGACAAAAGCAGAAAGCCAAAAATGGAGCCAGAACATAGAACGTGGAAAATAACGTATATACAGATTCCTGACATACCTCAAAGCACGGGTTCCCAGACGGGCTGCGTGCGTGGTGTAGCGGGCGGGTCGGGAAGAGGGGTTCTTCTCTTCCTTTCCTCTGGATTTCGCTTTCGGGGTTTTTCACACCCAATCGCAAAAGAAGTCGATCCCTAAATCTCGGAGACTCGTTGGTTCAAAGTGGGGCAAACGCGCCGGAAAATCAGATTCTTCGCTTGCCCCTCACGATAGTCGGAGTTCAGAAGGTCAGAAGAAACGATAGCGATGATGATGTTTCTCTTTTTTGGTTTCCTCGTCGCCAGAGCAGTTGGCACAAAGGAAATTTTGGTCACCCCTGAGGCCAGGCCAAGGTACAAGCCAGAGGAACAGAGAAAGCCCAGCAAAAATCACGGCACCGGCTAACGGCAAAGGAGGAACGAGCCAGCCAGGACGAATGAACGGGATGGACAGAAAGGAAACTCGAAACAAACTGGACACATCAAAAACCCACGCGGTTTGAGCGTATTTCCCCATTTGGACAGAACATCACACGGACGAATTAGGGACTTTTACGCCACGTGGACTCGGCCACATACATAGGAACAACCGATAGCGTTAGCTGCCCGGACCCGGTCTGACGCCGCACTGTCGACGTCCTTTACGAGACGACGCGTCTGTCCTTCTTGCAAACACAGTGGGCAAACCAAGGAAGAGAGGTTCAGGTTGTGCTTGAGCTACAGGGCTACCGTGGGCGCTATGAGAACATTACACACGAGCAAGCGATAAAGACGCAAACGTCCGACTCCCGATGGAGAAAATCGCCGAATGATGATAACCATCAGCACCAGGGCCGTTCCGAATTATGCGGGGGTGGGTTCACTGGCCTGGATCGTCGTTGGTTGCAGTGGTGCCTACGAACCGACACACAAGGGTCCTCCTGGTACTGGGTAGGTAGCGACAGGCCTCGAAACCGTAGCATTTCTCGAGTTACCCTGAAGGCCTGCAACGGGGAGGTAGGCAACGGTTTCGAGTCGCTGGTCTAGACCTCGTCAGTATCGTAACTGCTACTATTCTCCCGGGGCAATGGGCCTCAGACGTCAGCGGCTAATAGGCCATTCCTCTCTTCTACTTGCGGCTGCCGTTTCGTGGAGCCAAAATACTTCTTGAGGAATCCTCGTTATCAAGGTTGGCTATACATTCACGTTGCAAGGCCTTGCTGCCTAAAGTTTAATCGCTCTTAGCTCTCGCGATAGACGGCCATCTAACGAGAAGCTCTCATCTCCCATCCCATGATGCCTTGAAAAGTACATCATCACCCCACGGAAAGGTAATCGCCAAATGCACACTGGAGAATCCCGATGCACAATCAGAACAGCTCTCTGTCTCGTTTTGAGCATTCGTAAGTACTTCGATTTTATCACAATTTGATCCATACCATCGTGTCTCCTCAGGCACGTCCTTCAAGATACCCAATTTCATGTCCACAGACAGCACGGACGTGTTGTGCGTGGACTGGTCACGGCCGCCGTACAGAGCCTAACCAAGTGTATTCTTTTCACCTCGATCCAACGGCCGCCTCTCGATTTCTTTCGACTTTCAAGCCCGTCATCAACTGACCCAGCGCCTATTTACTGTATCCCCTGCCAAAACCCACGTCAGAAACCTGTCACTTCCCCAACTCTTACGTCGGAGGCTCAACATTCAGCAAATCCACTCTATATATTGATTTTTATTCTTATCGCTCCTCTGCCTACCGCACGTTTCGCGTGTCTCCCATAGTCTGTCAATGTCAGTGTCAACTTTAGCGCGGGTTTTGATACACACATTTGTCTTCTGATGCGTACAAGTTGTTTTGGCTGACCGGTTTTTAGAATTACTGGATGTGGTCAAAGTGGTAGAGGTTGGTGAACTTCGATGAGCTAGAAGCAAGGTCAATTTTTGTCTTTCGTTCTTCACCTTTCTTGATTCAATGAATCGATTTCATATCTCGCACTTCCCCGCTGTCTAATCTTATAGAACGCTGTGCTCATTGAGTTCCATTCAACCCTCATTCATATCCCATTTTCTATGTCTCAGGAGTCCTGTCTCTTTGTCTCTTTCCGGCACGAGTGCGCCGATGCCAGGGTCCTTCGTCTTCCCTGCGCTAGATAACTCGTGGGGTGGTGCAAGAATGGCGTGGTAGGACCTAGAGCAGTGTCTTTGCTCCATCGAGCATGTATGCAGGGCCGCGAACGAGGAGGAAAGGGCAAAGGCAGTCGAAAGATCCTGGCTGGAAGGGACCAGGCGTACGAATATGGAGCATCGCATAGGTATAGATCATGGAAGGCTGAGTTTGCCTGTCATTCGGTCTTCAATATTCCAATGGAATGGAGCAGCGAGCACGTAGGTGACCGGTCGGTCATGAGCGTACGGAGCTGCAACCTGCAGGTCAGCATGCCCATGTCAGGAGCGTGAGTGGATGGTTCCTCGCCAAAGTCGAATCCGAGCCTCGTCATCTGACCGATTGGGAACGGCGAAGACTTCACGAGAAATATTCTTATGGTGCGATTTTTTCAAACGGTCTGCATACTCGATCCCTCACATAACATAGCCTTGGATGCCGAAATAACCCTCAGGCGCTTGTTTATCTCACGGCGCACCAGCCACCGGCACCAGCACCAGGCTATTCGCCTCGACCTCCTATCTTCCGAATCCCCCAACGCATCAGCGCCCCACGCGCGCAATCAGGGTTCCTCAATTACGTACTTGGTGAAGAACCTCAACATCAGCGCCCACCAACTTGACCCGCCGTCATCTTCACCTCATCTCACCACATGATGATCGGCCAAATCCACCGCGACGAAGCAAGGGGAAAAAAAAAAACGTCTGTACGAAACACAAGATGGAAGCCCTATGCTTCCGTTTGATTGGGCGTGCACGGACGAGGCTGGTTGACCTTGCGGGTAGTCGAAGGCCTTTCAAAGTAAAAACTGAGGTCAGTGCTCGTTTATCAGGATAGAAACAGGCTGGTACGTATGACTCACGCTTAGGGTGCTCTAAGACTAACCACAAACAGTACTCAATTGAATGTCAGTATGTGTTGGGCTGGATCCGTCCACCACGCCCCCATGCACCTCACATCCTTCGGCACTCTGAGCCGAGCTCGGCAGTGGACCTTCCGAGTCTATTGTTAACCGGGAATGAGGAAGGCGTTCAGCTTGGATTCTTAGGCTTGGGGGAGACAAACGCTTACGGGAAAAAGGAATCTTCAAGGCGCTCACGTTTCAGTACGCGAAAGAAGATGTTTACCTACACGCGGTTTATCCATCTTTGAACATGCGCATTTCGCTTCTTGGATCGCGTGTTCAACTATGTCAGAAATAGAAGCAGGGAGAGGATTTCCAACTTTCAAACCAGCTGGGAACGAACCAATCCTGGACCAATCACCAGCGGCGAGCTGTCCCGATGATCGAAGCGATAGGAAACTTGACAATCCGTGTTGGACAGTGAGAGCGGTCAAAGAACGACTGAATGGTGGCCTCGGTTCGGTGACGATAGGTGACGGAATGGCCGCACAACACTGGGAGGTAAAGGCCCCTATTGCACCCATCCCCGTCCCCCCGCATTTCTGGCACGTTCTGCGTTCCGTCTACTGTACCCAGCATCCGACCGAGTTCTGTTCCGTCTACTGCGCCCTTGCTTGTCGATCCCGACATCGAGCGTGGCGTCTCTTTCCCCTCTTACTTTGTGCGATAGTTGAATACCAGCTTTTCTGGTACTTTTGGTTGAATTCAGTACACTGGAGCGAGAATCTCGATTCCCCCTTCCACACGGGCTTGCAAGAACCGGGTAGACGAGTTTCAGAGGTTCAAAGTTGCACTCGTGCTTGTGCGGAGTGTGACGGAACCCACTCGTCTTCTCTCTCACATCCACGGTCGAAAAAAGAGTATTTGAGGGTCCAGAATCGCGCTTTTAGGCAGGCTGTGTGAGGATAAGGCGCTGAAGAAGATATTTTGGCACGGTGTCGACGGAGAGTGCTATGAAAGGCATGCGATGATCGGGCAACGAAACGGCCTGGTCACTGGAATGCTGAAGACTAACACATGCCTCTGTTCCGGTTGCAAGAAAGGGGCTAAGATACCCAAGGCTCTATGTGCCTCAGCCACTTGCACGATCTCAGTAAAATGGACACTCTTGGATCAGTCTGTTCAGTTTTGGGAACTGAACCACCGTGTTCAAAACCTCACTATCAGCGATGGTGAGCGCCCATGGGCCACATACTCGGACGTTTTGCCTATAATCACGGATGTTCAAAGTTCTCGTTGGCTAGTCAGCAGACGAGTCACGCTTCTATGACAGCGGCGTTAGGGAGGTTTGACATCAGGATGCCCAAGTAAGGCTTTGCGTTCACCGTCACGATCTGCACCCATCCAGATTCGCGCTGTTAGTAGTAGCAAGAAGCTTTCGACGTTCTGGGATTCGCCATTTTTTTTTTGTGGAGACTCGAAACATCGAAGCAGCGCGTATCTGTTATCGATATCCTTCGATGAACGGATGCTGAGTAGGTCTTTGCCGGTGGCCCCGTGTTCGAAAGGGAAGCTTGGTTTTGTCCATCACACCCCAGGTCTATGACGCCGGACCTTCATAGAAGCTTAACTTAGGTGGATCGCCGGAGTCAACCTCAAAAGGAACCTTGAAAGGATGTGTTATGATAGGTCTTAGAGGGGGCGGCGATAGAGCTTCTTTGGCCTGTCACAATTCGAACAATTGGAAATATCGGTGAGGTGAGGAATTTCCGACGACACAGTTGTCGTTGAACAAGTGTGATTTATGAACAGAGACCTAGGATGACCACGACCTACATTTATTGTGCGGGAGGACCACATCGGCCAGACCCGAGGGTTAGCTTGAGGAAGAACCCGGTACATCAAGGTTGAACCGCGCAGATACGTTCCGGATATTCACAACTAATAGCACTAGTGGACGACTGTCCATAAGATTTAGAACGAATTTCTACTTTCTAGACCTAAATCGTGGGAAGCACCGTTTTGTTTAGAAAAAATATCAAAACCCGTAAGCCAATTTAGAATCTAGGAAGAGGCAATGTAAAGGCTCTTTCGGGATAGCCCCTGTCCACTGTGTCGGGGCAAGATTTGGGCACAGACCCGACTAACAAACGAGAAAGTGGTTACCTTTAGCATGGGGACCCCACCCCAAGTGTTTGAAGCATAGAATAAGGACAGCAGACGAAGAGGAGGACCCTTTGGACACCACGGCTGCTGGGACCTGCGAGAGGACGAGGCGTGGGATGGGACTTTCTCGTAAGTGGCCTACCCCGATTTGGAAAGGGTGACGTTGAGAATCGTTTACAACAAGGATTTGAGTCTGGAGAGGGGGGGGGGGTACCCTCTTCCAGACTCAGAATCTAGGATAAGGTCGTGCTTGACATCTCTTGACAGCGGCCCTTTTATTCGTCCCAAAATGGACACCATCACGTCCGGCATGTCTGCCGGTTAGGTTTAGAATCTAGAAACGCGTTCTAAATCTTATGGACAGTCGTCCAGTATCCTGATTGCGGCTGCAGTCACTGCTCAGTTATCCAACCTCCGAATCTCTGCAAATGCCTGAAGCCTATGTCAAGCGAACGGTGAGAGGCTTGAAAGGTGGCGATCCACCTCAGCCCAAAGGCTACGACCCACTGATTAGCGAGGTATACATCTTTAAGTACCTTAGACGAGCCCTTTGGTACATCTTTGCTCTCGCCAGTACTATGAAAGCATTAGAGCCTTGGGCGCCTCCTACTTCAACTCCGACTTAATTTACGCCTCATCATCGGCAACATCCGCCAGCTGATATCGCGCCTTGTCCAGGTCTGTTGACGACATCGAGCATGATTCAAGCTCCTGTCATGGTGCCAAAGTCCTCACAACCTCTCCTCCATCTATACACAAAGGCGCTTGTCCTTAGCGTTCAAGTGCGCAGATGACATGACTGATTCGAACGAACGATCCCCGCTCCTGCGTCGCAAGGAGAGCTCTGAGAGGTGCGAAGCACATCGCCTAGTTCCAGCACGTGCTGAAAGAGCCCCTGCAGTTCGTCTCTAAATGGCGATCGCTTTGCCGTGTCGCCGCCGAGTGCCTTCACGAGTTCGCGAAAGTCGAGCGCTTCATCCGTCAGCTCCAAGCCTCTTCGTGCTTCACGAGGGGTTTTCCGCGACGAGCAATCGATGCATGACCTTCGGCTAAACCTCTTGAACAATGGTTCAGTAGCCAGGGATCATTTGGCCTCTGAAAGAACATTCATGGCTTATGTTCGTACGAGTCTGGCGCTGGCAACTGCAGGAATCGGTATGACGATCATGGCCTGCAATTGGATTGACTCCCTGACCACGTCTTCACCTAGCCTTTATGCAGCTCCTGCTAATGGGTGCAGGAAATTCGAAGAAGGCGACCGCGAAACCTATGGCGCTGTCAATGGTTTCCCTGGGGCTTCTTGTGCTCGCTGTTGGTAAGAACTCACGTGTAACCGCTTGTTACGCTGAAGCGCATGCTTTCTCACAGGGACAGTTCGCTTTTTCAGCGTTCAGCGCACGTTGCCTACGGGATACTTCCCGATTGCTCGAGTGGCCATTGCAACTGTTGCCTTGTGTATATTCAGCGTGGTTGTAGCTGGCTTATGTATCATTCTGCGAAATCAACACTCTTGAAAAGCCGAACCACGGCTATGACATTGACATTGGCACGTCTGGCGCCGACGCTGTGATATTTCGCACAGTGCTTCTCAACTTGTCAGCGGCTTCGATCGTCCTTCCAATTAACAGCTTCTGTGCCTTAATCCCTGACCACCATCCGCAACACCAATCCCACCGTTTTTGCCACTCCTTTTTCTTTCCCCCTCTTCACCGCAGATAGGAGGTCACCCCCAAGATCCCGGCGACGTCGACACCACCCGCAAGATAAACCAGATCGTTATCATGAATTCACGAGGAGCAGGTCGTCAGTCCATGTCAGAGCTCAAGCTTCGTCGAATATTGGAGCACAACCAGCGGTTACGAGAGGACCTTGCGAGGCCTAGAGTGAGAGTGAGCGAAGCGAGTGCCAGGTGAGAATACAAACTACTCCTTCCCGTTGTTCTTGTTCCTTCCTGCGTCTGTCAATACCTGTTTGGTGGGGAGACATGCTCTGCTTCATCCCTCGGCAACCTTGCTTTCCTTTCCCTATATTCGTTTGGCGCAGAGTGCACTAAAGATATGCCAATCCTCTAGCTTGATCACCTACTGCAGATCCACCAAAGACCATCTTGTGAGTCGACTCGGAGTCGGCATCTACCTTGGCTATCTCGTTCCTGATTCTTTGGCTCAGGTGTCTTCAGTATGGGGTCCAGCAGAGCGCTCAGAAAACCCTTATGAGCCGCATGCCGTTGGCCCAGGCTGTTGCTCAGTCTGTACAGTTCAGTGATAGGCGGGGAAATAGATACCTACCCCTGTCATGCAACCATAGCAGCTTCGTTCCAAGCATTGTTATCCATCTAGCACATCTACTACCCCTCTTCCTTCAAGTGTCTCGAATTTCAAGGGGCGGAGTGCCCGAGATTGATAATACAGAGCAATGCACTGCGGCCGCAATGGCAGGAAGGATATCAAGGGGGAGAGGTATTTGAGCCAGTGTCCATGAGGGAGTACCAAACGATTTCTGTTCGATTTGAAATTTGAAGTGTGAGGCTCCAGCTGGAAAATTTAACGTTTGCCTTGGGAAAGAGCAGCACTGTAGGATGGTGGTGGTGTTTAGGAAAGAGACGGGCGCTTAAATCACATCAGCCTCAGAGTCTTCGCCGAGTCAAGCGGAAGTACCCTCGTGCCTCTACATCAGGCCTTGTTATCGATCCGGCCCTTGATCACCAGTTGACTTTCGACAATGACCTCGATGAAGCCCACATTTACTGAAATTCACGCACTTCCGCCGGAGCTCTTCTCGCAGATTGTTTCTCATATCCCCCTGTATGCCCGACCACACACCCTCTTGTCTCTGGCCCTTTGCAGCCAACGCTGCTCCCAGATCGTCATTCCAAGCGTACTTTATGAACACATCATCCTACGCGATGAGGCCAGTCTCCTCGCTGTAGTGGACGTCATCTGCAACAATGCCGAGCTCAGGCCTTCTCTTCGAAGCCTTCGCATCCGAGCATTCCTCACGCCACTCCGAACGAATGGAGAATTTCCTGCGTTGACCAGACTGCGCTAACTCTTCGAGACTATCTCATTACCGGGTGTGCACACGATTGAACTCTGCATTGGCTTGCTCGACAACGGGGTGCCTGTACCATGCAACCAGTCTAATCCTTATACGTGGTTTGGGAAAACCTTTTGGGCCAGTCTCAACACCTCCTGTCCGAATCTACGTCATTTGGACATCGCAAATCACAGTCCTGATTCCCCTGAGGAGCAGGTCGACGAACTGAACATCTTTCCATGGAATCGGGTGTCGGATCTGAGTCATTGCAAGGTACGTACTTGCATCTCTAGCGCATGTCTCTGAGACTCAACTTACCTCCTGCAGAAACTTACCCACCTCTCGCTATCTCTCCTGCCTTACAGCGGTGAGCAACACACGGTTATGGCCGACAGCGTCATCGAATGCATTGCTTCGCTATCCCCACAGCTTCGAGCGTTGCACGTATCAAGAGCCCTGGGCTTTGGTTGTTCTGCGAACACGTGGAAGCCGCTCGCTGAGGGCGTTCTAGCCCTCACTTTCCCGAATCTAGAGTCTTTCACGCTCAGCAGCAGAGGTGTCCGTGCGGCAGGCGCCAATCCAGCTCAATTCTGGGAGCGCCATCCGAAGCTCAAGCTTGTCGACGTGGATAATGGTGGGGTTGACCCACTATTTCCTGTAGCGGAAGTCCTTGGTTCACTCCTGCCAAATCTGCGATATCTTACGGTATGTCTTCAATTCTTCGTTTGGGGTCTATTATTAAAGAGCCATGGAATGTCTCAGGCCAGAGGTGTCGACATTGGGCGTCTACAATCCAGACTACCTCGGCTCGTTGCCCTGACCATGTTGAACGGAAAGCCTAAAGAGTTTTTCACCCTGGCGCCCACTTTGTCCTTGATGGGACTCGAATCCCTAAGATATCTTCGTATCACCCACCTCGAATGGAATGAAACTGGCGTGTCATGCTTCACACTATCCTCGTTCGCCGATTTCCTGATTGAAACGGTTCCGAATGTTGAGGAGATTGTCATCGAGAATGGGGGAAGCTGGTATCGCTTTGTGCTTAATAGTGTTTATTGTTCATCTGGGTCTCGAAATGCTGATCAGCCTCTCTTTAGACCCAACTACTCACACTGCTGGGGCGTCTCAGGTTCTTGAGGCGCCTCCTCTTCTGCGGGCGGCTCCCACCCCGTGCAACAGTGATCAATCCAACAGCTAACCACTTGATAACACTAGGCGTAGCGGGAGCCAGGGCTTGCCGTTCCCTCGAGGCATTCGGAGGCTTAGCCAAGCCTTGTGAGATCACTGGGTATTTATTACAGGACTTGTTAGGCGAGGTGGAGATGGAGAAGTTCGTGTTGAGCTTAGTGCCACCGTATCGCTTTTTGTTAGGGAAGACGAGGCATTTCCCGAACGAGAGTCAAGATAGTGCAGATTTGCATCTCATGTACCCCAGAAGCCGAGGGGTGGAGTGGCCGAGTTCAAGAATACAGTTTGCCATGGGAAGAAAGATTTCGTTTGGGGCATCAAGCATTTGAGCCACTGTCCGAGTGTGATCTGGGAAGTATAAATACGAAGATCTCGTCGTAAATTTGAACATCTAAGTCTTCCCCCAGCTCTGCTCCCTTGACATCACCGGCTTTCCCAGACACCGCGCCGTGTACACTCTGATCGATTCGACTCCCTACGAATCGGAGCTTCGCCTTTGCCCCGGAGTTTGACTATGCGAATTCATGACGACGTATTTGGCATGCAGACGGGCTGCTATCCACTGCTCCAAAAACTCACACAGGACTCAACAATAATACAACGCATCGTGGTCGCCTGCCCGAACCTCGAGGAACTTGTGTTGGTGGATAAGGTTCGACGGGTTCTCAACACCCCTCTGCTTGGCCAGGAGCATCTCAAAACATCACTTCACGCCTTACCCCGCCTTCAGCGCTTTTACTACGATCATAAAAATCTGTGTGAATGCAGGAGTCATACTGGCGCTATTAATATGATGGAGGAAAGAGACACTCGGAGCGTCTTTGAAGCCCGTCCACGCTTGGGTAAGATAGGATTCATAGGGGGGAAGAGTCTAAGAGCGGTCAGCAGTAAAGTTGACGGGACCGTCGAGGACGTTCTCCTTGACTTTGGGGTCGGGATGTTAGTTAGGACGGACGAAGGGGCTTTCCTGGAGTAGGCTGGTACTTGTTACGACCGTGGTAGATTTACAAATGCGGCCTTAGCTCCCTTCCTTATTCATTACTGTTCAAGATAAAATGGAAATCGTAAAGCGTTGTCCAGTCCCACTGTGTGGCACTTTGCAGGTGGGAACATGCCCTGATATTGCATTGGTTCTTGATCAAGCATTGCCTCGTCCAACTACAACCGTGATAAAGTCTGCGCCATCTGTTACTGGAGTCCGAAGCCTCCCTCCTGAGCTCTTTTCGACCATCTCTAACCACCTTCCACTTCTGTTCCGGCCTCTCACTCTCCGATGAAAGTTGAAGCTTGAAGAGTGAGGAGATTGGAAGGTTTACTTGCCCAATCAGATCTTTATCGTTAGGGTGATTTCGGCTGAGATTTAATTCGCCTCCACAACCCTCCATTCATCGCTTGCGGCGAACACCCATCTCCTAAGTATGGTCTACGGACGCGCTTTCTTCAACCTACTTCCCTTCCTCAACTCAAAGGATGGCTCGTCAAACGCATCACTCACCAACCTTCCTCCAGAGGTCTTCGGGGAAATAGCCGCCCATGTCCCTTTGTATACCCGCAAAAGAATACTGCTCAGTTTGGCGCTCACATCGAAAGAAGTATACCATCTGGCCCTTCCTCTCCTCTACCGTGACCTTGTTCTTGGCGACAATCGATCGATATGGGTTGCTGCACGCGAACTTCGCAGGCAGCCTGACAAAGGGACGCTAGTTCGTCGGCTTTACTTTCGCTCTCGATCTGGCACCTCTACGCACAGTGGTACAGGTACACACTTTAAAGATGCAACCTGCCTGAGTCGCATAACGCACAGCCTTTTCAGTCTCTGGTTTTCAGAGCAGAGAAATGACGACGATAGTGTGCCAACAAACCCGGCTATATTTCCCCCCAGTACACTCAGCGGTCTTCTCGAGTTCTTGCCGTTCCTGCAACACTTGGAATGGAGTATCCTGAAGGATTCGACGCAGTGCTGTGGCCACGACCCCGAGAAGATTTGGATCCCTCCGTCGTTCTGGACAGCCCTAAGTGCCAGTTGCCCGCAGTGTCATTCGGTATCGCTCATTCATGACGAATCCTTGTTTCAACGAGGGACCATTCAGAATCTGGTAGAGCATCAGGTATGATTTGCATCTTTCCCGCCGCACAACATCACTAATGTATGTGATCAGGGAATGGATACTCTCCGTCTGACTTCGAATTGGTTCCAGGGATACGGGACCAAGGATAGGCTCCTTTCTGCTGTCATATATTTCTCTGATTCCCTTCGAGCCCTCGACATCACAATCCCAAACCGCGTTGCCAGCTATGTTGGTGCTTTACCGCTGTTTGCTCTGGTCTTCACTCGACTGGAGTCCCTCGCTATTGACGTGGACGTTGTGGAAAACCGCAATACCGAAGATGCGATGGCATTTTGGGAACGACACCCAAAACTAGAGCGGGTTTGTCTCAGACATAAGTTATCTGGACACCCGTTGTTTGACGAGGGCCTGCTCTCCTATCGGACAAGACCTCAGGTGTTCCTTCCACACCTCCGCTATCTTCGGGTGCGTGCGTGGTTTCTTGCGATACCCACTTTTTACCATCTGGATGTCCCTTCGGCTGACAGGGAGGGTTCGGACAGGCATCTTACAATGAAGTGATGGAGCTGTTACAGCACCTCCCACAGCTACACTCCCTTGACATGACCACCCCTCTTGGAACCGCCGAGGTCTATGCTTTCATCCTCTCAGTTGGCCCAGAAACCTTTCCATTGCTAAAAGGCCTGACGTTTTGGATCAATAATGCCTTCGACGCGCTGCCGGCCCGCTCCCAGGTACCGGCGGCCGTCACAGGCGACCCACGATGCATGGAAAATATTGCCAGGATGTTTCCGCATCTTGAAGAACTTGTGTTGGTTGATAAATCTCTTGGTCTTCATAACTACGTGAGCCTAGATCTAACGACTTGAAGTACTGTCGTAACTAACGACAACATGTGCAGGTCATTCTGAAGTCATCCCTCCGGGCCTTTCCCCATCTCCAACGATTCTACTACGGATCTGAAGACCGTTGCCCGTGCAGGATCTATGGCGACACATACCGAGATAACACGATGCTGGCCGACGCTCGAAGTGTCTTTGAAGCCTGTCCCAAGCTGACTCGGATAGGGGTTATGGGCGGCAAAGGCTTCAGAGCGATACGATGCAAAGATGGAACTGTCGAAGGCGTAGCTCTAGACTTTGGGGCAGGGACATTGGTAGGGAAGGATGGCGAGGCCTTTCTGGATTAAGTGGGTGCTTTGCCGTGGCCATGGGCTCGATCATAGCTGGTGACTCAGACAATTGCTCCGCGTTTAGTACACCCATCACTGGAGGCGAGATCAGCGAGACCTTTCGTATAGGATATGACATATTCCCTAACCGCTATCGGTGATACATCCCATATTATTGTTCGAGGACGCTGCGTTGCCCAAGTCATAGGACACAGAGCAGAAACCGATGTGCTATTAACAACAGGCCCTACATCGCATCTCGTCAGGGATGGTCAGGCTTTCTTTTGGTAACCCTCCAGTGTCCAATTCGAAATTGCTTTCTTGTATAACGAACCAACCATGAGCACGAAGACCGAGCGTAAGCGTCGTAGATGATGGCTTCATTAAACCTTTCCAGTACCTCCGCCATAGCAGCGTCGACCTGATCATCCGAACTCGTCGTAAATGATTGATTGCATTTGCATAGCCATTCTATCCAATCCGTCCATTGCTTTCTTCACGCGTCCATCATCTCCTTGTTGGCGGAGGCACTCTAGAGACACCACTCTCTCTCTTGACTCCGAAGATCCCTCGCCCATGGGGTCACGCACCTCACCTCACAGTCTGCCACCAGAGGTTTGGGCACAAATAGCTCCCCATCTCCCCTTGTACATCCGCAGCTCGACACTCCTCTCTCTGGCGCTCACGTCTATAGGTATCTACAACTCAACTCTACCTCTCCTCTATCACGATCTTATCCTTGGCGACAATCACGCAATCCAGGCTGCTTTACGCGAACTTGGTAGACAGCCTGACAAGGGAAAGCTCGTTCGTAGGCTTTACTTCTGGTCTCGAAGGTCGTCACCAACGGCTAGGAGCGCGAGATGTGAAGAAAATGTCACGAATGTGAAGATCGCAACGCGTCTCGGTCGACTCATTCGCAACTTTTCACAAGTTTGCACCTCAGCTCCGAAGGGCGACCCTTATCCAACCGACCCATGCATATATCTGCAAAGCACCCTCAAAAGTCTGGTCGACCACTTGCCTTTGCTGCAACACCTCGAGTGTCGTATCAGGGATTGGCCGCATTGTTGCAAGAACAACAAACAGACGGTTTGGATTCCCCCATCCTTTTGGACAGATCTAAGGAAGAGCTGCCCCCAATGTCACACGATATCCCTCGTGCATGACCACGGTTTGTTACAACCAATAGCCCTGGTGGAACCTCAAGTGCGCCACCTTACTGAATTCTCAACGTGCATTCGGAGCTGAGCATCTCTCCCTAGATTATGGATACCCTTCGCCTGGTTTGGAATGCATACCCAATCTACGAAGATGGGAGCAAATATTTGCTTGCTCCCGCTATTACAGACCTCTCGAGTACTCTCCGAGTGCTTGTCATTCGACATAGCTACCAGGGATCCATACCACTGTTCACTTTAACGTTTCCTCGACTAGAATCTCTCTCGGTCAACGTGGGTAGTCTGAAGGTCTATACCACGAGCGATGCTATGAGTTTCTGGATGCGACATCCGAGACTCTCATCGATTGGTCTCATGCGTACCTATTATAGAAAGCCATTATTTGACAGCGCGTTGACATCTGGGACAACGCCTCAAATGTATCTTCCATGGCTGCGCTATCTTCGGGTGCGTTCCATACTGCTTCAGTTGATTTACAACAAGTTCACTGAACATCTGTTGAAAGGCATCCACCAATGAAGTGCTAGCCTTATCCCAGCTTTACCCCCAGCTCCACTCCATCAACATCACCACCGATTACGACGGGATGCTCAATCTGATGCAGTCCTTTGGGAGAGAAAGCCTCCCTTTGCTCAAAAGTCTGGCCGTTCGGGTTGATAGCAACGCATCTAGCTTCCAAGAGGCGTCCAACAGTCTCCTACCGAAATATGCAGTGGCACAACACCCTGCGTGGATGCGAGGTATTGCAGATGCTTGTCCGAATCTCGAGGAATTGGCGTTGATGGGCATAAAACGTTATGTCACTATTCAAATACCTCGATCCAGGAAGATGAACGATGATTCGAAGTTTGGGAGGAATCTCAAAATGTCGCTTCAAGCATTTCCCCACCTTCAGCGATTCTACTACGATGTTGAAGATCGGTGTGAGTGCAGAAGGCGTGGTTGCACTTTTGACGCCACGGACAAGAGAGATGCGAAAGCGCTCTTTGAAGCATGTCCAAAAATAACGAGGATAGGTGTAATGGGTGGGGATAGTTTCAGAGCGGTGCGATGCATACTTGATGGGAGTGTCGAGGACGTTGTGCGTGAGTTTGGGATTGGAATGCTGGTCGGGAAAGACGACGAGGCTTTTATACACTAGTATTGGGGCCATGACAGGCTTTTGAATTGTCTTTGACCTCATCACCGAAACTCTTGTGCCGAGGCGTAATCATCGTCAGAATGCTTGTTTCTCTTAATTTATCATCGGTGAGTAAAGCGTCAAGCTTTCAAGTTGGGAGCGCGGGGTTTGATCGACTCTTGCTTCTTTCAATCATGACCACCACGGAGTCTGCGCCGTCGTCCAGAGGAATCCTCAGCCTCCCTCCTGAGCTCTTCGCGGCCATCGCCAACCATCTTCAGCTCCCTACTCGCCCTCTTGCTCTCCGATCTCTCGCGATAACCAGCCGCTACAGCTCCCAGATCGTTATCCCTAATCTACTCTACGAACACATCATCATTCACAATGAGAAAAGTCTCATCTCAGTGGTAGACATCCTCTGTCGCAAAGTTCAAATGAGGTCGGTGGTGCGAGGGATTTACATCCGTGCCTTCCTCGCGTCCGGTCAAGATGGAGAACGTCCAGCAATTGCTAGGTTGAGAGAGCTCTTCCATTGCGGTAATTTGCCTGGCGTGCACACTCTTGATTTGCGCCTTGGTTCACGCAAAGAGGGGAAACCAGAATCGTTTAGGCCTTCAAACCCCTTTGAATCGCTGGATGAAAGTTTCTGGACGAGACTCAACGCCTGCTGTCCCAATCTACGCAACTTCAGCATTGATCACCACAGCCCTCGGTCACGGTTTATAACCTGCAGAGCACGGGATCTATTCCCTTGGAATCGCCACATGTACCTGTCCTCCCTCAAGGTACAACCATTGTCGTTTCACCGAAACATTTCACTATAAATCCCTTGTCTCAGAGCGTCACCAGCCTTAGTCTTGTGCTCTCACCATTCTATGGAGAAGCCGCCGGAGGGATGCTACAATATCGCCACAGCTCGAAGCGCTGAATCTTCGAAGAAAATCAGGCTCTCAATTCGACAGCGACGTACGACCACGCTTTGCCGAAGGTGTTCTCGCAATGACGTTTCCCAACCTTCACTCTTTTACACTCGAGGATCGAAGTAGGGACAAGAAGTATGGTATCGCAGCAAGTCAGTTTTGGGAGCGCCATCCCAAGCTCTACTATGTCGATATTCGCCGGAAGGCACAGGGGCCATTCTTCCCTTCTCATGACGAGCGACTCAATTCGCTCGCGCCTTTACTGCCCAATTTGCGATATTTAACGGTAAGCCTCTGTACGGCGACTGCGGTTGACCTTGACACTGGTAACTCAATCATCTCTCTTGCTAGGCTGAAGTGGAAGACATTGCGCGGGTTTCCTCAAGACTGGGCCAACTCTTTTCCCTTGGTGTCATATCCAGCTATGCTCAAAACTGTCACACACTGCTACAAGATTTATCGAATTCAGTCTGCTTCCAGTCGTTGAAGGTCCTATACATTGAATCTATTTCCCTGAGAGAGGAAGATGGAGAACAGGGCTTCATAACACCGTTAGCGCTCCTCGAGCTGCTAGGGACATTGGCACCGAATGTTGAGGAGATTATTGTTGGGCAGACTCGTAGCTGGGATAAGATTGTACGTACTGCTTCCTCTTCCATGCATCAACCCGAAAAGCGCACAGTGCTGAATCAAAACCCGTTTGAATCAGAACGAACTCTGCTCCCTTCTTGGATGCTTGAAGCACTTGAAGCGATTTTTCTTCTGTCCGGATTACGACTCGCACCTAGAAATACTTGAGCCTGCCCAGGAGGATGAGAGGCTTGTCTCGCTTGCAAGGATTGCAGTCAGCCTTTCTCCTTCTATAACGGCCGTTGGAAACATGTCCAACGATATTGCCGGAAGTTATGTTGTTGCAGAAGTGATAAGAACGGAAGATGGAGAAGTTGAGGTGTTGTTGACAACTGGTCCTGCTTCGCTTCTGGTTCGACCTGGTCAAGCGTTTCTGTCCTGACGACGATCATAGCTTTGAGGGTTCGCATGTATTACTTGTTTTACTCGCCCTGTGCTATATAAGTATGTCCTGAACAATACGCCATTCGCCATTAACCACAATTGCTCTCGATTCAATGACAGTAGGCGTAGTTACCAAAAAAGAGGCGAAAGAACACCGAAAGTATAGAGGTACAAGATGCCGGACCGTCCAACCAGCGGGTTGAAAGAGATCTTTAGCCAAACGTCTATCTGCATTCAAAGATAGGCATCTCATCCGTCGGCAAGTCCTTCCCCTACGCAATCCTGTGCTTTAATCCGAAGTTTGAGGACCGTTAACCAGTTTGGAGATGTCTACCGGCGCTTGCGGGGAGGTGTTTCGTCCTTTTCTCTACAGCCCTTTTGGGCGTTGGGATATGGAGCGAGGCTCGGTATTATGTATATGGTGATGGCGGGTGAATGCGCGCTTGAGCTTTGAAGATGAGAGGGTGGTATTTTAAGGATACAGAAGTGCTCACGCTCAGCGTCGTCATCATTCTCTTGAGGAATGCTTTGTGCAACTGGCTTCCTGGATTTGCCTACTGGATGGCGGCTAACTGGCGGCTGAAATAAGTCATCGACAGAGCCAACAGTGTCTTTCGGGCTCTGGCCCACGGGCTGGCTCTGACGAGTAATACCGAATGTCGGCGAATAGAGAAGGAACGGGTGAAGAAGTACAGCGATTCGATAAATCAGGTACTTTTTTCCTTCTTTAGCTGGCGCTCTACGCCCACATCTTCCTATGTATCATGATCCAGCAAATCATTTTGCACGGATGGTATGCCCGTCCATTCAGTGAGGTTGATCTCCCTCTTTACGCCCGTCTAATCAGTTTCGTCTCTCACTAGGTATACACGCGTATTCATTTCTAGTTTTGTCCACTTTACGCCCTCTCTTCATCTCTGGCTTGTCCACTTTATGTCCATTCCGTCCGAGTGGCGCATGGCGTGCAGCGAGGACTTCGGCCTGAGGTCGCTGTGACGCTCTCAATGGAAGCATACCGGTGAATTTGTCAGGGTGTTTCACCGGGTGTGTATAAGCGGCTCGAAATACCGAGGGCAAAGGAGGTGTCGAAGTCACCGGCACGCAGGGGATGAGACGCCCAGGTAAAGAAGACGAAATAAGTATGAAAGAGAGTCTATCGCGCAGATGGCGGCTTGAGGATTGATGGATCTGCGAGAAGAGTTGGACGACACGGAAGTATGCCGTTGGGTGAGGATACGTGGCGAATCAAAATCTAGGCAGTCGAAGTGAGTAAGCGCCCGCGGCGTGTTATTTCCAAGGAAGTGATCGAAGAAGAAAAGAAGGCGCAAGACGTGATACAGAGACTCGGGGGGGGGGGGGGGGGGGGGGGTACGAGGGCCTTGCGTCACTGCACGAACAAACAAGTGGGCCTTTGACTGACGCAGGCTGCAGAGAAGAAAGAGAGCGGAAAAGAGGGCGGGATATATACTGCGTTTGGGCAGGGCCAGCAGCACTCTGGTGAGTATGGGCACAGCAACTTTAGGTAACAAACCCGGTATGTTTGGATTGAAGATCTATTACTGTATGTTGCCGCTTCGGCCCTGAAGGACAAGCACCGTCGAAGGAATAGTAAAAGAACGCCACAAGTGCCATCGAGAGACGCCGATAGAGTTGGTTCGGTGCAAGGCAGCCGGATCGTCCGACACTTCGGATACATAGCCAGACGTTCAAAATCGATTTTCGGATGTAACATGCCAGCCAGTGACAAGTGAGAGATTGTGGACAAAATGCGTACGGGATCAGTGAGGATGAATCGGAGCGCGTATCGTTCGCTCCGTTCTGGCTGTACGATTCAGAGGCACAAGAGGGAAGGTAGGAGAGAGAGAGAGATAACGCAGAACCATGAATTAATTTAGTAGGCAGGAGCGATAGAGACTGGGAGCGGGAGGGCTATTGGGAGCATACGAGGAGAGATCAGAGGTGGCGGAAGCAAAATTGGCATCGGAAATTGAAGCCTACACAGGGGGAGGAGGGGGAGGTGTGGCGCTCTCCTCGCATGATCCGTTCATCCCATTGGCCATGTCGGGCCGACGATAAAGCTAGTCAAGTCCTGTCGTGTACTATAGGCTAGGAGTGGCGGGGAGTATGTAGAAGGAAAACAATTGAACAAGCAGTTCCATAGAGATCGTCGAGAGGACAGACGATCCGTCGACCCTGGAGCGTGGCTGGAGATTTGCATCGAGTGAGGGGGGCGATCGCAGATTGAAGTCAGAACAGCATCAGCTTCAGGGTCATGTTCATCCAAGCCGCCGCCGGCAGGAGGAAAGAGAGTTTAATTAAAAGCACCGCGCGGCACGCGATTCGGTTAGGGGATCGAGAGGGCGCTGATGAAAAAGATTTCAAGGCGAAGAGGAGGAACAGATCCTCCGTATGTACACCCCAGCCCGTGTAAATTGTTTTTCGATCGTACTTACAGGCACGGGCAGCGTGGACAAGGGTAATTTAGATGAATGAATGAATTTGGGTGGAATGAAGTTGATGAAAGTGTAGATCCTCCCCTTTCGGGATGTGGAGGGAGGAGGAGGAGGAGGGCGCGATTGGTGGAATAGCATTGAGAGTCGAGCGGGTCGCGAGTCGGCGCCGTTGCCTGGCTGATTACGATGTCGGAGGAAGAGTGATAAGGAGAAGGTAGAGAAGCGCTACGGCTTATACAGATCTGTGCTTGAACACCGAGGGAGGCTGACGGACATGACAAGAGCACGCTTACGATTACGACACACACACGCCAACGCCGATGTTACAGAGAGATTATCATTCCTTTTTATTCTTAGAAACTTTGTATTGGTGTCGGTGTTGCGTTGTGGACATGTTTGAGCTTGATTTACTGACAGAGCTTTAGCTTGACATTTGGATCGGATTAGGCCTCAAGCGGCCAGAGGGTACTCATGTCGAAAGATAGTTTTAAGAATGGGACATACTCCTATCCCGTGGACAACGATGAACGGAAACGCAAAAAAATTCTTCAATTCGCCGGGAGACATTTTCGGCGTCCGAGCTGCGCACGGACCTCTGGATGAGTTTTGACACCAAACTGGTCCTATTTTTGGTAAGGTCCGGTCAAAAATGCTGTGATGGCGCAACAAAATAAACACAAGACAAATTCCCCATTTCTCTCCCTGCCTTCTTTCCATCATCAAAGTCGGCTTAGTCGTCGTTGTTGTCGTGCTAGCGTCGTCTTATTTCCTTCTTTCCTTCTTCTCTTCCTTCCATCAACCAACGGGTTTCCCTTCCTCCTCCTCCCTCGGCGTCGCCACTCTTTCCTCTGGGGCTACCACGCTCTATACTCTAATACTTAGGCCGTTGCCAACGTGCTCACTCGCCACCGCCGCCCCCTTAGCGACGACCCAAAGCTTCGTTGAAGGAAACATCCTCAGCTTTTTAACGACCACCTCTACTTTCTTTCTTTATACCTTTTAATCAACTTCAAAATGGGTTGTGTACAGTCTGCAGGTGTCGACGATGAGGCAAAGGCCCGTAAGTCTCATTCTCTCTCCTTTCCTCGTCATCCTCCTTTCCTCTTCCCTGGCCGTTCAATCTTCCCCGACATGGTGCATGGCGCTCACACATCCAATTTGACAGGCAACGACGAGATTGAGAGCCAACTCAAGCGGGACCGTATGATGGCCAAGAACGAAATCAAGATGTTGCTGTTGGGAGCTGGAGAGTCTGGAAAGGTGTGTTGCTTCTCTCCTTTCCCTTGTACGGCAAGCTGACAGCGATGACAGTCAACAGTGCTCAAGCAGATGAAGCTCATCCACCACGGTGGATACAGCGACCAAGAAAAGGATTCATACAAGGAAATCATCTTTTCAAACACCATCCAATCCATGCGGTGCGTCTTGCCCTGTCTAGTTATCTGCGCTGTCGAGTGATGCTCACACCCCATACAGTGCCATCCTAGACGCCCTGCCAGTCCTTGACCTCGCCCTCTCCCCCTCCAACGACGCCCGCCGCGCCACCATCCTCGCCATGCCCACTCAAATCGAAGCAGACCATTTCCCTCGGGACGTCGCCGACGCCATCCGCAACCTCTGGCGCGACCCCGCCATCCAAACCGCCGTCCGCCGGTCCCGTGAATTCCAGCTCAACGATTCCGCCGTGTACTACTTCAACTCGTTGGACAGGTTGAGCGCTCCAGGTTATTTGCCGACGGATCAGGATATTCTGAGGAGTCGAGTCAAGACGACGGGTATTACAGAGACGACGTTCAAGGTTGGAGAGTTGACGTACAAGTTGTTTGATGTCGGAGGGCAGAGGAGTGAGCGGAAAAAGTGGATTCATTGTTTCGAGGTGCGCTGTCTCTGTTTCTTCTCCTTTGATATCGTTGCTTATTGGGTATGATAGAATGTCACTGCGTTGGTCTTCCTCGTGTCGCTTAGCGAGTACGATCAGATGTTGTACGAGGATGAGAGTGTGGTATGTTTCATTTTCATTGAGTGCTCGGGCAGAAGATAACCCCTATGCTTCGTAGAACCGTATGCAAGAAGCGTTGACTCTCTTTGACTCAATATGCAACTCGCGGTGGTTCGTCAAGACGTCAATCGTGAGTCTACTCTCCTGTTCTTCCGTTTGGCTTTCTCGCCCTGCTTCATCCCTTGTCTCTCCTCACCCGATTCGTCGTCTCTCCACCCAACTGAGGCGTTGTCGCCACACCGCCCCACGATTTGACGCTTGACGCTCGGCTGCTGTGGGGACGGATGGATTGTCGTCCACCTGACGCCTATTCCATGGGGACGACGTAACGCGGTTGATATCCATCCATTGAGTCTTCTGTTGTTGGCAACACCGACTCTTGCTTGCTTCTGAGCGTCGATGGTTATCACCGCACCACGCCATGCCAATCTACTTGTTGGATGGATGGATGGTTGCTGCTTTTCCTTGGATCTCGGGCTTTCACCGTTTTCGTCTCCTTGCTCTACACCCCATGCGTTGTAAACGTCATGTCACGAATAGTCGCTAACCATTTATTTCTCTTCTAGATCCTCTTCTTGAACAAGATTGATCTTTTCGCTGAAAAGCTCCCCCGTTCGCCTCTGGGCGATTACTTTCCTGATTATCAGGGAGGTGACAACTATGATGCGGCGTGTGATTACTTGTTGCATCGATTTGTGAGTGTCCTTTTTTCCTCGTCTCTTCTTCATTCGTCTTTCTGCGCTCTGCTGTCCTGTCCTGTCCTTTTTCCCGTATCGCCTTGCTCGGGTCCATTGTTTTGGGCGCTAGATGCCAGCGCGTTCGTTAGTTGGTCCTCGGCTTCCCATGTCGCTTTGGCTGTAACATACGCCTATCCTCTTCCGGCTGGACATGCACTTGACCTCTTCCGGTTGAACGAACATATACACACCGATCCTCTTCCGGTTAAACGAACATACGCTAACCTTCTTTTGTTCACTTTACAGGTCTCCCTCAACCAATCAGCAGCGACCAAACAGATTTACGCACACTACACGTGCGCAACTGATACTCAGCAGATCAAGTTTGTCCTCTCTGCCATCCAGGATATTCTGCTCCAGTTGCACTTGAGGGAATGTGGGTTGCTATAAAAGCCTTGTCGCTTTTAGCTTCCCCCTTTTTTTTCTCTCTCCTGGATTGGTTGGTTGTTTGTGTGTCGCGGATATGGGAAAGGTGCAGTGAGGAATAAGAGAGACAAGGAGTCGTGTTGCAGTGAGGAAGAGAGGCGAAGAGGAAAAAAGGAGAATTGTCTCGAAATCTTGTTGTACCATCCGTCTCCCCTTTTTTTCTCGATGATCGTTTGTTTGTCTCGTTTGGAAAAAGGTTTTGTTTATTGATTCTTTTTTATTCTTTTCTGTTTCTTTTCTTCTGAATTGTCTATTTACACTCGTCTCCTCTCTCCTTTTCGGTACGCATCGGGAAGCGAAGAGGACTGTTTCCTTTTTCATTTGATACCATTCAACCCTTTCATCACTTGTCTAATCCACTCTCATCCGAGGCCTCTCGTTTACGTCTTCTCTTAATTCCATGTCTCGTCTGACTACTCGCCCATTTTCTTCCTCCTTTGAGTACTTCTTTCTTTCTTTTTTGTGTCTCGTTGATAGTGATGATGATTTTTTTAAAAATATCCACACTCACGGTCGTTTATAAACATGACGTTCCTTTTTTTCCTACTCTTCCAAGATTTGAGTGTGAGAGGACGAAGGCAAGGGCGAGGAAGCGGAGCGTGAGTGAACATGATTAGCAAAGGGAAGCCTCTAGGTGTACAGACCAGAATGGGGTCTAGGAATAGGAGATCTGGGGTAAGTACTGTAGCGTAGCTGGGAGTCCAACTTGGGTTGAATGACGAGAGTGGGTGTCCCGAGTCGGAGGAAGGGGAGATGCAACCCCAAGCAGTGGGAGTCAAACGCAATGGAGGGCAGTGCACTCTCTATGGATCTGGTCCTGGCTGCGTTGATTCGCGGCTCTCGTCCATCTGTTACATAGGTGGGCTCAGGCTCAAAGTGGTCCTGTGCGCTCTGGACTCCAATTTAGGGCATGCAAAGCAAAGTTATGATGCAGTTTGTGCGTTACATTCCCCCGTCTATTTTATCCTTGGTGTTCTTCAGCCTTACATTCATGTTGGTAACTTTACGCGCTAGACAACAATGGTGGTTTCCTCTGGTCGGACATCGCTTGCACGTCGTGCGCCACGATGATAGGATATGAAGCTGTGTAAATTGGGGGAAAGAACCGAGTAGATAAGGCAAGGAATAGACGCGATACTACAGCTCAACAAAGGAGCCAAAAGGGTATATAGTATGTGCTTGTGAACGTCTTGAATTATACCGGGTTTGATCCTTGGCCAACATTCACAGGCACTCGGGAGAGAAACCACCTTGCGCGTCATTTCGAACTATCTGGATACTCAACGAGATGTTTCTTCCTCCTTCGGATCCAGAAGCTGTCCATCAATTAACCTTATCCCTTGAAGTCAGGCTTATTACCGGTATGGACAAATCTTACTGCCGCGTAGCATGCCATATGTACCACTTGGTGGACGAGCCTATATATTATAACCGTGCGAAATACGCGTTGAATTTGGGGTTTGTAAAGATTACGTCTTGCAATCGATGCAGGGGGTTCAGACACAAACCAAGAACGTTGAATGGGACACAGTATATATATTCGTGGAAATGTTGAGCGAAAGGCCTAAAGACAAAGTAGCCATGCTGAGGTAGAGTAGGGATATGGTCTAGCATGGATGGAATGGATGAGGCGAACGGAATGAAGAGGCGAATCGTGAACCTCTCATAGGTGGTCGTGGCTGACGGCGATGACCATTCTGGAAACGATTGTTCCAAATACGAACTCGGCCGATAGGAATGGCGGTCCGGGCGTTACGTAGGGACGTGCCTCGTTCCTTTGCCTTCCACCACCACCATACCGCCTAAAAGGCAGAAAAAGTCCTCATTGCCTTCCACTACAAACCCCTTGCCGTCTGAGCCCTCGGTTGCAGGCGCACTTTCTTGGATCTGGCACGAACATGAAGATCACGTTCGGTGGATGGTTCGTGAGATTGAGGCCAAACTCGAGGGCGTTGAAAGGTATGTGATCACGTATCGATTCAACCGACGCGTTGACAAGCCGGCGGCATCGTTCAGGCCAGCTCCCGCCTTATATCGATACCGGCGAAGAGGATCTAGTTGAAGTGACCTACCTGTCAGGCGTCTTGCTGATTTCGATCAGGACAATCCACTTTGTATGGCTTCCACAACCCACTCCTCGCACGATTCCTCACCCCACTCGAGGACCTTGAGCAGTTTGACCGAGATCCCGAGTATGTACCAGTCCATCCCTTTCTTTACCCCCATTGACACCAGGCAGGGCATTCTGCAAGCGGGTCAGGGATGGTGAGATCAAGTATTCCGGGATGGAATTACCGCACTTTCTTTTTCCGTCTAACTGCGAACCCGATCGTATCCATTTGTCCAAGAACCTTGGCCATTCCGCCTTGATGCAGCAGGTGCGCTCATAATCTTTGCACATCCTCGGCCTAACCTGTCACCCAAGGCCCTCAGTATTGTTATGGGTGGTTGGACGCGGTCATCGATAATAAAGCCAACGCTCACCAACGCAATTGCGGGCTATGCAGCGGTCCTGGTGACATTATTGAGCTCGTTTTTCATTGGCACTCGCAACTCATCCCTTTTCAGGTCTACAATTCGCTTTCGGCTGGAATTGAATGGTCATCAACACATGGGACCGTCTGTCTTGGTGCATTCTACAAGACAGTGCACGCCTGCTTTGTTCCCGATGTGCAGTTGGAGGAAATTGCCCTCAAAGGTATAAATAGATCAGTGCATATCTATCATCTTCTGCTTATACCGTACTGATAACTACCAGATTTGCACCCAAGCAGATCTTCAGCGCTGACAAACACATACGTGCTATCCTAGAGGAATTTGCATCAGAGGCTAAAGCCTTCTGCGCTCAGGCTGAGCAGCAATGGCAAGAACTGTGCGTGCCGCTTACAGCCACCTGATCCCCACTGATTTCCAAGTAGCCGAATCGCTCTGACTGACTTGGATAATTCAGATGAAGACGAGTCACCGTTACCCCCTAGACTCGCGCGAGCCCGGCGAATTAGCAGTCGTCAGGGACCTTCCAAAGACGGTACCGGTACAGGGCGCCAATCAAAGGACTCCTTTCAGCCATGATGCTCATAAAGATAGTCAACCTTGTTTACGTATATTTGCCTGTATCAAGATATCATTCGAACTGATAACAGTCTGGAGTTTCCAGTATCCAGCACGGATCGAGTAGCAAAGGACTTGCCGATGAATGAGATGCCTTAGACAGGCGTTACGCTAGATATCTCTAGGCGAGTTACTACCTCTATGTACTTCATCCTGTCATTGTACTCGACAGGCACCAAGTGCAACAGATATCAAAGGGAAAGATGATACAATGGTATTCCCGAGTCGACCCGGCAAGTCTGTCTAATCAAATAAATGCCTCGTTGTCTCTCCCTACCAACATTCCAATACCAAACTCAGGGACGACGTCTTCGACACTCCCGTCAAGTATGCATCGCACCGCTCTGAAACTATCCCCACCCATGACACCTATCCTCGTTAGGCTTGGGCAAGCTTCAAAGACCGCTCTCGCGTTGCTCATGTCCGTGGGGTCAAAAGTGCTACCACGGCTTATGCGCCCACACTGACTTTCAGCACCGTAGTAGAATCGCTGGAGGCGGGGGGATGCTTGAAGCGACGTTTTGAGTTTCCTCCAAAGCTTTGAATCATTGTTCGTCTTCCCCGGTCCAGGGACTTGATGCGTGAGATAAGTTTTAATGTCCACCAACGCCAGTTCCTCGAGATTTGGACAAGCATTTGCAATACGTTGGATCCATTCGGGGTTTTTTGTTGGATTATTCACTGCCTGGATCTTGTTGGATCTGCTTTGGAGGCGAAATCTCTTGCAGGAAACTCGAATAGCTAAACCTTTGAGTAAAGGTAGGCTTCCGGCCGCAAAGGTGTGCATGAGATTCAACATCTCGTCGTAATGTGACGCGAGGATATCAAGGGAGTAGAGCTGGGGGCGGAGCTGGGATAAAGCTATTACTTCAGGGGCATCCGCCTTTCAGTAGGTGGTCAGTGTGTTTTTTCATGAATCCAGTGAAGCAATATGGTACGTACCCGAAGATAGCGCAGCCGTGGTAGATACACTTGGGGCGTTATCAAGGTCGCGTCAAATACTGGCGACTTTCCAAAACAAGTGTTCCTGAGACTAATCGATTCAAGTCTCGGATGTCGTTTCCAGAACGCCATAGCGTCACTCGTGGTATAGTCTTTCAGCTCATTCACGTTGACGGAGAGCGATTCTAGTCGAGGGAATGTTAGAGTGAACAGTGGTACAGCTCCGCTGTAGTCATTGTGACCCGAAACCGTAATGTCAAGCACTCGGAGGCTGATCGAGAGGTTGGCAATGGTGGAAGCAAGTAATTCTTTTCTCCCATTCGAACCCATTTGGGGCGCATTCCAAAGGAGTTGAAGGGTATCAGTAATCTGGGGAGAGATGTTCAGCGCCGAATGATCCTTGAGCATTAACCAATGTAGCGCACCTGGGGTTCTACAAGTATCTGTGGCAACAAAAAGTCGTCATGCACGAGGGATATAGTATGACATTGGGGACAGCTCTTCCTCAGATCTGTCCAAAATGACGGAGGAATCCAAACCATCCCTTGGTTGTAGTCAATCATCCAACCCTGCAACCAATCCTGTTGGATACGCCACTCGAGGTGTTGCAGCAAAGGTAAGAGTTCGGCCAGACCCTTGAGGGTGCTCGGGATATCTATACATGAATTGCTCGCCGGAGGAGGGTCCGCAGCAATGACAGGCTGGGGAGCGGGAGCTGAGGTCCCAACTCTCCATAAGCTGCGAATGCGGCGACCGAGACGGGTCGGGGCCTTCACATGCGGGACCGTTTCGAAAGGCCTAGTGCTCCTGGCCCCTGGTGGCGGCCTTCGAGACCAAAAGTAGAGCCTACGGACGAGCTTTCCTTTGTCAGGCCGCCTACCAATCTCGTGCAAAGCAGCCTGGATTGAGCGATTGTCGCCAAGGACGAGATCATGGTAGAGGAGGGGTAGAGTTAAGTTATAGATGCCTGTCGACGTGAGCGCCAGGGAGAGAAATGTTGAGCTGCGGATGTACAAGGGGAGATGGGGAGCGATTTGTGCAAAAACCTCTGGGGGCAGAGTGTTCAATGAGGTGCGTGACCCCATGGGCGAGTGATCTTTGGAGTTGAGAGACGGAGCGGTGCCTCTAGAGCACCCTGTAAACCAGGAGATGGTGGACGCTGGTCAAAAGCGAGGGGTGGGTTCGACGGGATGGCTATGCAAATGCGTACAATCAATCATTCTCGATGTCTGATCGTTCTCAAACCCTTGGGCTGTGGCGGAGGTAGAAAGGTTTAAAGAAGCCATCAAGTACGACGATCATCACGCTAGGGCTTCGGGCTCATGGCTGCTTCGTTATACGGAAACACGATATTAAATTTGACGTTGTCATTAACAAAAGAAAGCCCGGCCATCTCTCAGGAGAAGCGATGCAGGACCAGTTGTCAATAGCACAAGGGGCTCTCCTTCTCTGTTTCCTATCACTTGGGCAACGCGGTAGCTTCCAACGATACCCTGGGATGTATCCCTGATGGCGGTCAGGGAAGGACATACCTTGGCGGCGATCTTGGCTAGCGAGACAGGCCTTGCATCCCGCTGTGAGTCTTCCAGCGCTCTTGGTCGCGAGTGAGATTCGGGACGCAAGAAAAGTCGCCTCAAGTGCGTGAAACATCTGAGCAGGGGGATAAGCATGATCTGGTCAAAAGGGGGGTTTTATCCAGCACGGTACACGTCTCAGCTTGATGCATGAAGCAAATATAAGCACGTACATAGGCATCCCAGCTACCGCCGTATCCAATAATGATCTCTTCAACATTTGGTGCCATTGGCCCCAATAGCTTGACAAAAGATGACGGTGTAAAGTCATTGCCATGTCGTCCACGCTGCACTTCCAAAGATATAGTGTTGATATAGAGGCCCTTTAACGACTGGAAGGACACTGAATTTGGTAGAGTTCGTAGCAGGGTTTTGAAGTCTCGGCCCCTACTGGATATGACACGCAGGAAAATGAGTTGGTTCAGCCTTGAATATATCTGCAAGATGTCTTCAACTCGGGCCTAATAAGAGAGTTGTTACATGTTGTGTTACTCGTGCAAGCGAAGAAGGAGAAGGCGTACCGCTAGGTACCGCAAATTGGCTAGGATCTGAGGTAAGAGCGTATGAACGCGGTCATTAGGAGAAGGGGATAGTAGTGCCCACGCCTTCCGGTCTACGTTAACAAAGTAGAGCATGGGATGGCGCTCCCAAAACTGAGTTGCCGCGGTACCATAGGTTTCATCATTGCTCCAATCCTCGAGTGCAAACGAGCGGAGTTTGGGAAACGTCATTGCCAGAACACGTTCTGTGAAGCGTGATCGTACGTTGCTGGCAAATTGAGGGCCTGGTGTTCTACAAAGATGTAGGACCTCGAGCTGTGGCGATAGTGTCGCAAAATACTGCGGCATCCCAGTGGGGGCATCGCCATCATAGGATGGTGGGAGTGCAAGCACAAGGCTGGTAATATTCTGGGCGGCAATATCCTCAGCGCATTCGGAATCCTTCAGTAAACCAGTCAACTCGTACTTAAAATGGGACAAGTATGCATGTCGATTCCAAGGGAATAGATCCCGTACCATCCAGGGCATCATATGCCGAGAATGGTGATCAATGTTGAAAGTTCGGAGATTGGGGCAGCATTTGTTGAGGCTCGTCCAGAAACCTTCATCAAGCAATTCAAAGGGATTGGAAGGTCGGAAAGGGTCTAGCTTCCCTTCTTTGTATAAATCAAGGCGTAGATTGATCGTATGCACTCCACACAGTCCACCAGAATCAAACAGCTCTCTCAGCCTGATCATAGCTGGATACTTTCGATCTTGGCCTGGCGAGAGGAATGCGCGGATGTAGATCCCCCGTACCACCGACCTAGCTTGAGGTTGACGACGAAGGGTATCCACCACCGAGATGAGACGTTTCTCGTTGTGCAGGATGGTGTGCTCGTAGAGCAGATCGGGGAGAATGAGCTCAGAGGTATGACGGCTGGCGATTGCGAGATTGGAGAGTAAGAGGGCGAGCAGGAAGCGGAAGATGACTGGAGATGGTTGCAAAGAGCTCAGGAGGGAGAGAATGGATTCCAGTGACAGGCGGCGCTAAAGCCATTGTGGTTGTGGTTGAAGGGATCGTCGAGCCGTTGGATCAAGATTCAAAAACCAATCCAACATCATGACATTTCCCAAGAGAATTGACAGTGATCATTGTGACAAACGAGAGGCAATGGTCTAAGCCACCAGCTATAACGAAGCGCGTAGTTGGCAGTCTACCATAGACATGACAAACATCCACTTAATCTAGAAGGGCCTCGTCGTCCTTCCCTACCAATGTTACAGCCCCAAAGTATGAAGCTACGTCTTCGACGGCTCCATCTTTGCATCGTGTCACTCTAAAGCCTTTACCGCCCATAACCCCTATTTGAGTCAGCTTGGGACAGGCTTCAAAGACACTTCGAGCATCGGCCATCATCGTGTTATCTAGGTATGTGTCACCGTAGATTCTGCACGGACAGCGATCTTCGGAACCGTAGTAGAATCTCTGAAGCCGTGGAAAGGCTCGGAGCGAATCTTTGAGCTCAATCTGCCCAACCCTTTGTCAGTCAAAGAAATGCTTTGAGGATTTGGACGAAGACGCACGTAATTATGAAGACCAAGAGTCCTATCAACCAACACAAGCTCCTCGAGATGGTCGCAGGCCTTGACGATGGGTTGCATCCATTCTGAATCTCGTGTCATACTTGTGGGCAGCCCGGCATCGACTGGGTGTGTGTCAAATGCGTTACCGTTTCGGATAGTCAGGCCCTGCAATGATGAAAAGGAATGCATGCCTAAGGTCTCCATGAGAACATACGCCTCGTAGTTCCCATGAAAAGAGATAATGTCGAGGGAGTCGAGCCGAGGAAGGTGCTGAAACAGCTCAGATGCTTCTTTGTAAGATGCCTGTCAGAACATCCCGTGTAAGCAGAAAGGAACTCGGAACAGAAAAAGGGGGTCGCAAAGGCGCACACGTACCCGCAGATGGCGCAGATGTGGAAGAAATACCCGAGGTCTTACCCGAAACGACAGCAGGCCTCCGTCAAACAAAGGCTTTTCCGGCGAAGTGTGTCGGAGGCTGATACGCTCTAGCTTCGGGTGTCGTTCCCAAAACACCATAGCGTCATCTGTCTCGCGGCTCTCCAGAACTTCCACGTCGATGGAGAGAGACTCGAGTTTGGTAAAGATAAGAGCAAACAGTGGTAAAGCGCCGACATAGTTGGCAACACCTTTTGGAATTGTGATGTCGAGGACCCGGAGGGTATCTGAGAAGTGAATGACCGCAGAGAGAAGCCGTTCCTTGCCCCCGTATACCTGGTACCAATTTGAAGCAAGGCAAAGTGTATCCATTTCCTGTTAGTAATAGTTTAGTGACGCCGCGCTGCGAGTAAAGTGCAAAGCGCACCTGAGGCTCTACGAGCTTTTGGATGACCTCTCGTTGGAACAAGGATTCGTCATGAACGAGGGACACCGAATGGCACTGTGGGCAGCTGGTACTAAGAGCTGCCCAGAAGGATGGAGGTATCCAAATCTTCTCGGGGTCGCGGTCACAGCACTGAGACCAATCCTTCAAGATGCGCCATTCCAGATGTTGCAGGAACGGCAAGAGCTCGAGAAGTCCCTTGAGGGTACTGGGTGGAAATATACTCGGATTTGTTGGAACAGTGTCGCCTTCGTTTCTTGGCTCTGTAGACCAGAGAATGGAAAGACTATGAGCGATACGACTCAGACACGTCGCATCTCTCTCGTGCGTTGTTTCTGGGCCGTGTGTCGCGGTGCTTGGTTCTGGTGGTCGTGCTCGAGAACGAAAGTAAAGCCGACGAACGAGCTTGCCCTTGTCAGGCTGCCTGCGAAGTTCACGTACAGCAACCCATATCGATCGATTGTCGCCAAGAACAAGTTCGCGATAGAGGAGAGGAAGCGTCAGATGGTAGACTTCTTTCGACGTCAGCGCCAAACTGAGCAGTATTTTGCTGCGGGTATACAAGGGGATATGGGCGGCTATTTGCCCGAAGACCTCTGGAGGAAGGTTGGTGAGTGATGCGCGTGACGAGGAATCCTTAGAGCTGAGGAAGGGAAGTAAGTTGAAGAAGGTACGTCCGTAGACCATAGGAGATGGAGATGGGTGTTTGTCGCAAGTAATCAACGAAGAGATGTGGAAGCGAATTGAATTCCAGCCGGCATCACCCTAATGATAAGGATCTGATTGGGCTACATACTGAACCTTTGGCTCGGTAGTCATGTCTGTGCCTCAAAATAAAATAATTCGAGTTTCCTAAAAGAGAAATTCCTAAAAAGGAAGGGAGAAGAGAAGGAAGAAAGGGAGGAGGAGGAGGAGAGGTTAGTTGTGGCTCCGCCTCACCACCTCGAGCTTCCGACCGACGCGTGCATGATATGCGGGGTAGGCGCTGATGGAATTGTGAACCGCCGAACGACTCACGGCCTTGGTGGTGGATCCGCCATCAACTTGGTTGCGTACTTCGTGTCGCTCACCTCTCAAGATGGGAATTCATTTCGAATTTGCCCCGATTTAGTAGGGATTACTGACATAGATTAGGGATTACTGGATAAGATTAGACAGTGGGAGAAAACAAGGATAAGATCAAGACGATAACGATGGGATGACCTACATCACTACTTCGACTGCAGGATTTATATATGCTTGAGTGTTGGAGAGTGTATTTCAAGCAAATATACTACTTCAGTTCCCTTCCCCACCCTATCTCGAGTCGAGGTGTGCGATTCACCGGCGCTAAACGAGCGCTTAATTGATCGCCGCGTCGCGGTCATGGTGTGTGAAGCGTGACATCGAGGATTGAAACTGCGACGTTTTACGCAATTGGAGAGATTTGGACTTGGGAATCGAGATTCAACTAGAGGAGTTACTGAAGTTCCACTGTACAATGCCTCGGGGGTAACAAATAAGAATTCAGAAAACGCGAGCTTCAATACGTGATCGTCTCAATTGCTGTTTTTTTCCACATAAATCATGCTCTTTTAGATCCAGACCTCTTTGATAATTACTTCTGCTGAGATTTTGGGTGTAATATCTTCAATGGCAGTATGTGATGTGCTGTCGGAAGATGCGTTTCGCGAGCTTCTGAGACTCTGAGGGACAATGGAAACGAAAAGCTCAAAGTCATTGCAACAGTTTCTCGCGTGTGGAGGAGCTATTGCCTCGTCGTGACAGACAACCAGTTAGACCGAGCGTTTTAGCTTCTAATGATACATAACTTCTAGTCAAATTTCAAGGAAAGGAAGGGCTTTGGGGTCGGCATATATACAGATATTTGAGTTAACTGAGCAAAAAATGCCTTATTAGCTCTGTAAAATTCATACAGGAGTTTTTACTTGCACTGCGATGCTTTATATTCAACCCGAGAATATGCTGATACACGGGGAGGCTACCTACTTTGCCAGAGAATGAGTTTTGCTCGCAAATCTAGCGCCAAGACATCACTGGCAGACCAAATTAGGAATGTTGTTCCGTCGGAGTTCCAAACTGGTAATCCTGTTGGAAATCCTCACTGACATGACTAGCGAGCCGAACCTTTAATTTCAATCTGCTCCCCCTTTAAGCTTCATGGCCTTCTACATTCAACAGCCGAACCTGATTGATGCGGTACCTCCTGAGCTCTTCCCACTCATTGTGGCTCACATCCCGCTTTACTCAGTCGCCCCAACCCTCCTTGCGCTCGCGCTCACCAACCGGCGCTCGTATTCCATCATTGTTCCCGAGTTTCTCTTCCAACATGTCGTGCTCAAAAGCAGAGAGGACACAATGCGCACGCTCAATTTTCTCATATTGTCTCCTGGTATCTCGTCACTGGTGCAAGGGCTACATATCAGCGCCCTGTTCGAGGTCTTGCCCTGGATATATGACTGTAAGTTTCCTCAAACCCTGAATACGCTCGTTAAGAGCGGTCACTTGAAGAATCTCAAGATGCTTGAGCTTCATGTGGGTTGGAGGAACTGGGAAGATATGTTTGGAAGGATGAAAGGATGGCCAATGGATCGACTCAAGGGGCTGATGTTTTGGCACAACCTCAAGAGCTATTGTCCCCAGTTGGAGCATATTTCGTGCGGTCATCTGGATCGGAAGACGAGGCTTGACGGTCCCCATCTTTCCTGGGAGAATCTCAATAATGGTTGGTCTGATCCACATGTTCTTACCTTAGGATATGAGGTGAGTCGGCTTGTAGAAAACTCTATATCATCAAATGGTATCTGAGCACGATCCACTAAACGTAGGGAATGAAAAGCATCTCGGCAAAGCTTTCCCATTCATCCTTCATGTCTGGCGTCTACCATCGTGAATACATTGCGATCGAGTACCTTTTGCTACGGCCCCTCGCTGCCCGCGCCCCCTCCCTTCGCAAGCTCGAGCTATCCTGGCGGCGCCATCGACTCAAACTCGCATCGCCCAGGATTTGGGAACTCTTCGATATCGACTTCCCTGTCTTGGAGAGCCTAACTTTCATCACAAGACCTAATCTACAAACGCACGGGGACCAAGCTAAAGCAAGAGCATTCTGGAGCAGACATGCGGGACTGGAGTACATCTGGGTTGAAGACGTGACGCCGAGAGGTCCTTGGATAGTGTGGTTCGACGACCTGGAGAGTGGTGCAGGAAAGGGAAGAATATTGCCTAACCTACAGCACTTGACGGCAAGTAGAGCTTATCTGGGATTGGGCAGAATATTGACGCACCATATCCAGGTAAGGTACCAAGATGCTCGGTGCCTTTCCCCCATTCTCCGGCAGCTCTCGAGCTTGGCCATACTCGACAGTATCAACGCCCAAGTGCCGTATCTTCTCCGGGCCATCCTTCCTCAAGGCCTCCCCCGTCTGAAGAGCCTTAACATCATCCAGAGCCCTCGCTCCTCACGCGCCGCATACGACGCCGGTTTCGAGTCTCGTACAAGTGACGATCTTCAATGGTATGAAACATGTGAAGGAGGTGTTCACTTGCTTCCCAATGATCAACCGCAGGACATTGGCGTTACATTTGGCCCTGGTGGAGTAGGCGCATACCTCAAATCTATTGTCGAGGCGTGTCCCGGGCTTATCGAGTTGGCTATACAAAGCGGCGAGGAGGACCCTCCCCACGATCTAGATTTGGCGTGGCCTGGAATCTATGTACGCTGAGTTCAACGGTTCCTCTACGTAGTACCTGAAGCTGACGGACACGTTCAGACGCTCGTGGCTCACGAATTGGCGAAGCTGCCAAAGCTCGAACGATTCTTTGTCCAAGGCAATATGAGTGATTACAGCGCCGGCGAGCACTTTTTCAACGACCGGGCTTGGACGGAAACGGCGAAGAAGCTCGGAGAGACCTGTCATTCTCTTCAATCCTTTGGAACCATTCAAACCGCAGACGACCCAGGGAAATGTTTCGTTGCCAAGATATCAAGGAGCGAGCAGGGTGGAGTTTTGACAGTCCGATTGGGGTATGACGCAGGGATGGTGATCTCGAAGCAGGATGAACTCGAGGCGTTTATGTGGACCCCTGATCGGTATTCCAGGCTGGAAAGAGACCAAGACCTAGGGCCTGGGGACTGGATGTGACACCCACTGGCAGTTATTAGGTGGCCTCTTTCGACTTGACGCTCCCGAGAACGATGTCGATGTAGAGCAGGCGGTTGAGAGCGCTCTAGCGGTCACTCATGAATAGGGCTCAAAGTGCAAGGAGCTTCGTAAAATGGAATTTGGCGCGATGAGCAGAAACACCTCAGGAGGGATGTCTAAGAAAGCTATGGGAGAAGGAGGGAGGAAGAGGAAAAGAGATGAAGAAAAACAGGGTATACACACACACTGCGAAACGGTGTAGAGAAGGTTGATGTTCCCCCTAATTAGCAGACACCGAATCAACGATGGGCGCTTAGCATGATGGAGTAAGGCGGAGGCGAGGAGAAGCCTATAAAAGCCCCCGTTGTTGCAACACCCGCATAAGATGAACCTCACTTAGGGAATCCGCTACGCCTTTGTGGCGAAAGGCCGGGGGAGCGAGGTGTTTGGTGATTGATTGGAGGCGACGAAACCATGTCAAAAGAGAAAGAAAGAGGAAGGAAGGTTAGTAGCGAACCCTTCGCATGGAAGCAAATAATACAAACGTTTGACAGTGACCTGGTGGTTGTGCCTCGAGTTTGTAGAAAGACACCAGATGTGCCTTCCAGGTGATTGGTTACGGGAGGTCTATGAAAAAGATTCCAGCAAGGCAATGTGAGAGCTGTCAATGGCTGAGTTGCTCCGCTGGAGAGCTACTCACGAAGCGGGTCCTCAGGTAGTCCAAGGCGTCATGTGGCTTTTCGCCCGCAACGTGTTCTGGGAAATGATTGCCTAGAGGTTCTTGGGGAAGCTTTTCTTTAAACAGATCGGCCTTGTTCAACAGAAGTCCCTTTAAGTGGAAGAAAGAGCCAAAGTTAGCCGCATTCTCAGGGATATCGCAGACGAGAGGAAGGATCGCGATCAACCATAGCTCACAACGCTCGTCTTTGAAAACCATTGCGAATTGCATATCGAGTCGAATAGTTCGAGATTCTCTTGTAGGCGGTTCTAGGACGTGTCAGCGTATTCTACTCGAGTGAAAAGAACGAAGCGAAATATACCACACTCTCATCAGCAAACGTCACCTGGTCGTAGTCGCTCACATCAGCCACAAACATTACAGCCATCACGTTCTACCGTCTTTATCAGCCTCCCAACCCCTGGAGGAAAACAGCACATACCTCAAAATGATGAATCCACTTTTTCCAATCGCCTGTCTGACAATTCATGTCCAAGAGCTTCCACATCTTGTCATACACCCTGATGGTCGTCTCTCCAATGCCTTGCGTCCTTTCCCTGCTCCTAACGCAATCCTCCTCCGTCGGCATATAGTTGGGTGCGAAGACTCTGCCAAGCGCGTTGAGGAAGTATGCCGCTGAGCTCCTCAGATGAAACTCCTCGGCTCGGCTGACGGCAGCTTTGACTGCTTCGTCTTGCCAGAGGCAGCGAACAGGCTCAAGAGCTTCGGCCTGGAAGCGGCTGGGATCAGCATGGTCTGTCAGACCCAGGATGGCATCACGGGGGACGTTGTTGGAGGGATCGAGCACAAGCTCCAGCTTGGGGAGGGCGAAGAGAATTTCTCTATGCATATTTTCAAGGGAAGGATGAGATGGAGAAAACAGTAGTGCCTGACTCAAGACGTACCGCATTGATTTGACAATATAAGAGAAGACCGCCTCCTTTTGCGCGTCTGTTACCTCTGTCCCAGCATCGGCGCTTGGTACTTCAGGGTGCATCAGCCTCATCTGCGTCATTAGGGTTGACTGAACTTTCAATTAGTTCCCTTGAACATAATGTGGAACCGGGGAGGGCCCCTCATACCTTGCCAGACCCTTTCGGTCCAAGAACCAAGACTTTGAACTCTTGCACCGCTTAATCAACGAAGTCGGAGATCAGCAATAATACATAGGTACAGTCGAGGATAGGAAGAGGGGGAGGAGGTGGGGGAGGAGGAGAAGGAAGGAGTCGAGAACTCACCAGCGGCGGCCTTTGTTTCTTCTTTCCACTTGCCTCTCATGGAATGCAGGATGTCCATCTTTGCGCACTGGAGCGCAACGAATAGGTGAATTATAGCTCCTCTGTCAAGGGAAGGATCTTAGGCCCACCTCCAAGCTCGATGGGATTCGAAGGTATATAACTCCAATACCTTAGTCATGTGTGGTTAGAACTAGTTGAAACAGGGCTCGAGACATGGCCTAGAGTGATGAGTGAATGATGGCGAGTCTTTCGTCCAATACATCGAAGTTCAGAAGCATTAGTTGGAAGTGATAGGGGCTCCTTAGTTGCGAAGCTGCATTTCTGGACCAAGATAAACTTTGCAAATTTGTATTCAGGCAAAGGTCGTCTGCCCCTCAACAGCTTCCCTCAGTCTGGGCTTGGAGCATTGGTTCTTGAATGGGGGTTTGAAGGGCGGGAGAAAGTCAATGTATCCTTGAGAAAGTGTCGTTTTCGTCATGGTCGTCGTCAGGCCTTGAAGTGAGCCGCACGAGCCCATGCTCGACCGAACGAACAGTTCAATCGGAGCGTCAATCAAAAACCTTCATCCATCAGATCAGACCAACGCCGATGGAAGAGAACGGCCAAGAAGGATAGGTCGATCATGGCTGACAAAATTAATTTCGGAGTATTCGATTCGCAGAGAGGGAATCGAACCCTCAGGCCTCAGGCCTCGTATGCCGCACCCACGCAAGGTGTGTTGACTGGTGGCCGTTACACCATGTATGAGAACTGGGTTTCGTTACCGGATACGTTACATAATCACGGGTACCCGCGACTTGACGACGTTTTGGGTAACCTGCCCCTGTTCCTCCATCCCTCCCGCTCCTCCCGTGTCTCACCCGGCCATTAAGCAGTCCACCGGGCGGCTCTGCCATTTATGGACAACCTTAGGGCGCGCAGCGGGCTGCCGAGCAGCCGAGAGTTCGCCCAGCCTCTCAGGTGAATCTCCGACACAACATTGCGACTTAGACGCCCATGAGCTCACCGTCTCCCTTAGTGATCTTCGACGTCAAAGAGATCGGCTCTGACGTCTTCTAAGATACTTTGAGATCCTTAGGCCGTTATCAAAAGTTTTCGAACTATAAATGACTGTCCAGGTTTGAGCGTGTCCCCATCCTCCGACATTAAGCGCCCGTGAAAGCGCTATTTCTCCTTCACCTCACCTTCTGCACATCACTTCCATGAACATGATCTCTCGAGTTTGGGATGGAGTCCGCTCTCTGTGGACGGTAAGTCGCTTAAATTAAATTAGCTCTATTGAGACTTTAGAGTACGATTAGCGAGAGGTCGAGCACGTAACGCGAAAGCAAAGCAAGACGCGGCAATTAAGACACGCGAAGCGCGCCAAGATGGTATTTAGGTAATACTCCCGCGCACGGCGGTTTTACCAATTGTGGCTCAGAGCGACCCAAGATGTGGCCCTCCCTCTAAACTTCGGAGAAATCTTTGCTATTGTTCAGACAATGCCAGTATATGCCAAGAATTAAGATACAAGCGCCAGGTTTCGTTACCACCGCCATAAGCGAGGGTAACCAGAAGGTAACCAGCGCCAGTGGCCGATGTATCATATCCTCTATATACGAGTCTCCTCAGTTGCCCCCTGTTGCCCTTCAATCCATACACGAGTTTGAAAAGGTCGATGTGGGCTCCTCAACAAGCATAGTCTATGGCAGAACTTGGGCTGCAAATCCCGCAAGATCATTCAAGGGCAGGAGGGACGGCAATCTCGGAATTATATTCAGATACTGAGAAGAAGAACCATAGGCGCATTCATATTTAATAAGCGCTCCCCTTTCCTTGGTGGCCATTTGGAAAGATCTCCTTGAAGAGCTTCGGGTAATGCCGTTTGCCAACGTCTGGATGACTCCTACAGCGCGGGGTGGGAGGTACGTCAGCGTCTGTTCTCCAGTTATGCGGATTGTCAAGGAACAACGTGCCGACGGAAGTACTTAGTGAAGGGAAGAAGGAGAGAGACTAATAGGGAAGGCAGGCGCAAGAAAGAGAGAAGTGCCGATGTAAATAGAGAGCGAGATCCTGGGTCAAGAGACCGAGACCTTGGAAAGATATAAATGAAGAATAGACCACTTACTTGATACGTCCAATTAGGTTCACCTTCCCACTGGGTTCTCGATTGAACTCTGTGAAGTTTACAGCTGGACGGACGCAAGGGGTCGAATATCAGCACAGCTCTTATGTCGAACAAGTAAAGGTGAACTTACAATCCGTAGCACCAACATTACCCCTCGCATCTCTCAACTTCAAGATCTCGTCTGGGACTGTACAATCCAGCGTCAGCATTGTGGTCACATCTTTGCAGCCTCATAAAAAGGTGAGTCTCACATTCGAGAACCTCCTCAGCTAACCTCACTGTCAGACTGATATTCTGGAAGAAAGGTACAGAGTACCGAGGATTCGAGCCTCCAGGAGCGTGTGGGTTGCCAGAGGGGGAGAGGACACGGTGGGATGTCGCGCGTGCTATGCCTGAAGTTACGAATTCCAGCGCTGTATACAAAAAGGAGGACAGTGTTAGCATCGGGATGCGGTCGGCGATCAAGCCACGACAGAGACTGAGAGTAGAACATGATTCAGAGACGGGAATCAGGCTCACCTTTGCCAATGTTAACAACAAAAGTCCCATCAATAGGCGGCACGTCAATCCATTCTCCTTTCAGGTTCTGAACTTGTAGACCACGATGGGCTGAAGCTTGGAGGAGGAAGGTAAGGAAGCCGGCGTCGTAGTGCGGTCCAACGCCTTGCGAGGTTTTTCCTGTGATGCCCGGGTCAACTTTATGCTTTGGAGGAATAGGTAGAGAAACGGAAGGCTCACCATCAACAGGTACAGGATACTTCACAATCTTCGCTCGGTGCTGCATGAGCTCGTCTCCATCGTAGAACCGCGAAAGTCCGTCGGTCCCCAGACCAAGAGCCTCCGAGACCAGCGAAGAAAACGACATCGAGAGCTGCTGAACTGCGTCAAGGTACGCCGTGAGCGTCTTTCGAAAGCCAGGAATGAGTGACTCTGGAGGCCACTACAAGTGCATTCCAATCAGCTTCAGCATTCCCGCGAGAGGAAGGACTGAACGCACCTGACAAGGCCCCCAAATCCTGAAATAATCTGGATCGCCCTCCTTCCACCTACACACATGCTCCGTCGCAAAATCAAACTGCTCTCTCCAGTCCACCGCTCCCTTCGTCAGCTCCCCACCGAGCTTGCTATATCCCAGGAAATGCTCCGAATTCACCATCCCGATCTTGTCCTTTTCCTGCTGCGGAAGGTCGTCAGAAAGCTTGGGGATGTAAGGAAGAAGAGCGGGTATGTGGGTGTTTGTGAGAGGTGTGTTGGCGAGGTAGAGGAAGCCAATGTTAATCAAGGCATTTCGGAGCTGGGAGAGGAAGAGAGGCTTCGTCGATGGAGACAGGGCGAGAGAGTAGTCGAGCACAGGGATGGAGGTAAAGTCGCCACCTTGGTTATTACTTGTTGTTGAAGACATTGCGATCGTAGGTCTTGAGGTCTCCAGAGCAAGTTGAAAGTCAAGGGTAGAAAACCAAGGGCCGCAAAGTCAGACAGGTCAGCAGACGAGGCGACATAAGCATTGTGTGAGATTGCGTGATTGGCAGCAAGTCGTTTGACATTTCTTCGACTTCTTCTCGCTTATTCAGGAGCCACTTTTAACGGCCACTCGAAGGTGCTGGATGGGACCAGACGCTTCGATAAGCGCCCAGCGGTGTCGTCATGGTTGAGTACAACGACGAAGCGCGTCGGCAAAGAACACAAATAGGGGCCGTGGTAAACGCGACGTCATCCCACAGGGCAATGAGAGTCAATGGGAAAGCAATCACGCAGAAAGAAGTGGCATTGAAGTTGAGGTTTTAACGAACGAGAGTATGGAAAATGTACAACCGAATGCAGATATAGAGAATAAACCTAGTCAAGCTCCTCCAAATCCCACTCGCCCAAATCTCTCCTCATCAACCCCTTCTTCTTCGCCGCAGCAAAAGCCTTCGCCCTAGCATCACTAGCCCGGGCTCCAATGCTCGTCGTATCCTTCTTCTTGTCACAGCTAATCACCATATTCGCTCCTCCGTTCCTATACAAGGTGTTGGCAAGACCTTCCACACACTTTCGGTCCTGCTCCTTCCCGAGGTACTTGCCCATGTTCTTGGTCATGGTATCGACGGTTGCCTTGCCTGGTCCGCCTTGACCTTGTTCCTTTCCGACTTGTTTGCCAGCTTTTTTGGGCGCGCCACGAAGGGCTTTGCCAAAGAGCCCGATGATGCGGACTTCGAGCTCTGGATCGGTGGGTGCTTCGGGAAGAGGTGCTGCAGCTACTGTGGTCGCCAATAAGGCGACGGAAAGGAGGAGAGCTGAGGAGAGCTGCATCTTGGAGATTATATGATGAGTAAGGGATACGAGAGTTGATAGGCGACTAGTAAGTTGATTATTTGGTTGTAGGGCGAGTGACTTGGATATTCGACCAGCGAATGGTGTGGTGTCTGTCCTGCAGATGGGGAATCACTGTACCGGGATCCCCAACCTCTTTATATACGCGCGCGAATGGCAGTGGAGAGGTAATGATTGTTATGCATAGATGCGAACACGGTCGGACATAGTGGAGTGGTGTTCTAGTCAATCTATTTCCATCGCCGAGAAGGACGAATAGCGGTGATGCTGATGTTGGATGTCGCTGTCAATAGAACGGCTGAGCGGACGTCATACCTGGTAAGCGCCCAAGATAAGCCGCAAGCCAGGGCAAAGTCGGTTCAGCTGATGACTTTAAACAAAACCGCCACATTTGTATGGAGGCTCGAACCAGCCATCATATTAGATACAACTTTGGGAGTGATCCTCCCCCTTCCTCCTGTGCTTTTCTTGACATTACTGAACCTCTATGATACATTTTGTCTTATTACGGGACTGGGCCAACTCTAGTTGTATTGCTGACGCTCTGATTCATTGACAAAAATGGAAATTTCGTATTCGATATGTTGTACAATTAACACCCCAGGATGCCAAAGGCTTCCTAAGCGACGCAAACGACAAGGTTCTCCGGCCTATTCAAAGACGCCCCAGCCGTCCTTGCCTTCTTCAACTCTTGAACGTAATTAAGATACCCCTCCGCACTCTCGTACAGTGGAGGAACCACCACTGAGTGCTTGGTCGACATCCGCCACATCAAAAGACCAAGCGGGAGCCAATCCAGCGTTCCCTTAAAGTTCGCAATCTGCTCTCTCCCTTCCTTACACACATCCGAACCAAGATCCTCTTCAAAGATATCGACGAGACGTGAAATCATGCCTGAAGTCATTTCGGGGTGGCCTTGACAGGTGAAGATATGGATGTCATCGACGTTGAAAGTGTCCTTGGGAGCGTTCTTGTTGAGCGCGACGATACCTTGATTGGCTGTCATCTGAGAGCTGCCCCAGACCAGGAATTTGTTCTCTGAGGGTCCCATGTTACTTTGAAAGACGGCATCGTGGTGGAACATCTCGAGGTTCTGGTTGAAGAATATTAGAAGAATCTTCGGAAGGTCGGACTGAGAACTTACGAGGTGGTCTCGTCCTGGGAAGATCCTCTTTCCAACATTGTTCAGATCGACTGGGTAGGGTCCGATTTCCCATTCAGGGTTCTGCTGAACTGTTTGACCAAAGACAGCATGTGCGATGATTTGGTGGCCGAAACACATCCCTGCGTAGACCTTGTTAATGTTGTCCACTGAAGGAGTGTAAGGTAAGCTACTCACCGATCATCTTGACCGTAGGATGCTGGGTGGCGATGGTATGAAGCAGCGTTCCGAGCTCCAAGATCCAAGGTTGGGTGTCCGAGTCATTGACCCCGAATCCTGCATTTCAACGTGCATCAGAAGCCAGAGCGATTGACGAATAAGCGGGATGAGTATTACTAGAGCCAGAGACGATGATGGAATCGTAATGATCAATAGTCCCAAGGTCAGGAAGACTGCTTTCGAAGGCCTTGAAAGGAAAGATATGCGGCATGCTCTCTGGCAAGAATGACGATGCTCCACGACCAGCGAAATTCCCCAAGATCTTCGTATACATTGAGGTCAGGAGATTCGTAAAGTCTCCATAGACATCAACGAACTCTGCCCTGGTTGGGTCGCAGAGGAGGAAGCATATTTTTGAGTGGGGAGGGAAGAGACCAACGTTAGCCAGGGGGTTGTCAGAGGAAGTCGTCGAGGCCATGTTGAGCTCAATGGGAAAGGCAATGGTCATTGGTCTGTTGGACCAGAGAGGGATCCATACAGAGTATAAGAAGGATTTCAAGTCTTGCCTTATCGCCCTTCTCAACAGTTTATCTGCTGACAAGATAAGAATGAGGCCGAGAAGAAGATGTTAAGAAGTACATCGAATGAACCAAGGGAGGCTTCTATGCCACAGTCATTAAACCTTAAGTATGGCCTTTAGATCGGCAAAATGTAATCACATCACGCGAGGAGACGCCTATCTAAGAGCTGACGGGAGAAGAGGCAGGGAATAGCCGATTCCCGAAGCGGGTCAAGGTGGTAGTTGAGAACAAGCGCCGACCCGACCTGCCCCTATCGCTATGTCCCACACTTCTGGCCTCTGTTGTGAACAACCACACCGCCGTTGGCTCAATCGATGACAAGGAAATCCAGAGCCTTCTTGACGTGTTATATGTCCTTGTTGAAGAACCCGAGAAGGTCTTCACTAGTCTTGACAGCAGTCCCAAAATATGCATCTTTAAGACTTACGCGCAGGAGCCGGGAGTGTAAGTGATCATATCGATCATAGATCTGATGATAAATTGCTTCACAATTTTTCCAACTGTCGTATTGCCCAGTTGCATAGCCGTCTTTCATAGCGGGCGTGGTACAATATTACCCCAACAGCGAGGCAATCGAGGATTGGCCCAGGGAGTTCTCGCTGAGCTGGGGGGAAGTCGGAGCCTTTTCGCTCACTTTGATGCTGCTCGACATTTCCAGGAGTCCTGATAGACCTAATTGATGCGCACACGACTTGCTACTCAAGATGAAACTCTTCTCCTTTCAAAACCTTCGCTTCGAGTCCATGTCCTCTCCTGCGGGGAGATCTTCTTCCACAGTAACTCAGCTGACTTTGCTGGCTAATCCTCGACGTGAAATTTACAAGCCTGAGCTTTGACGGGTGCTAGCCCTTCCATAGCTATCATTCTCGTGGAAAATGCAATGGTAGGTGACTATATCGATTATACAAGATACAAGTATACGAGGCCCATAAATTAGGATATTGTGGAACACGGTTATCACGTCCCTCAGTTCTGGCCGTAAGGGAAGACTTGAGGGCATCCAGCTCCTGCGAAGGTATCATACAAGAATTGCAAGTTCTTGTTGATGTTCCTCTTCAAGATGCCGGTGGGGTTGGGGTAAAGACCCTTAACCTTGAAATTGACGAATCCAGTGTAAAAGGCACACTGATCGATGAGACTTCCAATCGAGGTATCGACTTGGAAGGTGTTGACCCCCGTTCACATTCTTGCCAGGAAGGGTAGGATGTGCGGAGTAGATGGCGAAAATGTCCTGACCACTGACAGGCGCTGCGGGCCTGTGGAAGTCAACGGGGAACTGCATGTCCTTGAAGAACCGTTCGGCAGTAACCATATCGAGCTGCCCTGCCTCTGAGCCAGTCTTGCGGCCGTCCACAAAGAAGGTTGCAGGGAAGGAGGCTTCAGCGTAAGCGGTCGTGTGACGGAAGCCCAGCATCTCAAAGGTGGGGTTGGTGGCGATCGACTGCTGAATACGATGGTATCGCAACTCGGCAGAGACGGTAGTGTTGAAGAAACCATTTCCATAGACCATGCTGAAGTTCTTGAACTGACAGACGAACGTATCGGTAAGCCAGTGGATCATGGCGACGATAGAGACAGGAACTGACCTCTTCAAACAACGCAGGGTTGAAGACATGGTTGTTTCCAAAGTAGGCATCAGCACGGGTCATGCTAGCGTCGCCTTCGAACGTTCCGTGGTTGTTCAGGCCACCGACAATTGCAGGGGCAGGTGGATCGGGACCCGTCTTGTGAGTTTTGGCACCGATGCTCATCAGATCGGTGACGGGGTTGCCGTCGAGGAGGTGAGCAGCATAAGTAGTAGTCCGTGCTAGGCGACTCTCCATGTTGAAGCCTAAACAAAATCAAATAAGATTCCTGCTCGCTCATGCCCAACCAAACAGAACTCACCCTCTTGCACAGCGGTAATGATTTGGGCAGGGGTGGCAACGCCATCGCGAGGGAGCCACTGTCGACGATTGTCAGTTCCAACCTCAGAGGGTACGTTTGAAGATACTCACCCCATGGTTGGCCAAGGTGTTCAAACCTGGACAGGGACCACGAAGATCACTCTTCTTCGGCGCCCGAAAGGGGTGGGCGGCGTCATTGACGAGCTTCGCGCCCAAAAACGTGGGTGGAGGAGGAGGGTTGGGTGGGTTGACGGGGTGAGGAATTGGCCTAAAGGGACCCAAACCACCGCCAATGCCTGCTGCTTCTGCCTCAGGTGCGAGCTGGGGGAAAGCTTGAACAGAAGCCCCGAGAGAGAGCAACGCGACGAGAGTCGTGAATCCCTTGGTGACCATGGCGAGAGCTAGCAGGGGGGTGAGATACCGGCGTGGATTTTGCCAGTGCTTTATATGCCCGTGTCGATGCTGTCGCGATCAGAAACCCTCTTTCGATTCCGTACCTGAAAACGCAATACAACAACCCTCATTGGTTCCTGCATCTCAAATGTGTGAAAGGATGACAATGAGACACCAACGTTGTTCGTACGCAGCAGGATGGGTCTTGGAATGCCTTGACTCTCTCAAGAACATCACAACCGTCAGGGCGCGATCAATTGATAGGTATCTTTTTTTCCCATTTGCCTCTCGATGAACGAGTATCCAAAGTGCGATGCCAGCAAAGTGCCATCGTATGCCTCGGAAAGGTCCTTCTAGTCGTACCTGAACGCCATCGAAGAGGCCTGTGAAGGCGGCAAGACATTGTAAACCTTACGATTGCAGTTCTGTCGATTGTCGAAGGTTGTGTTACAATGAGTTCTGCAAAGTACCGTACTTACGAGAGCGTGATGACTTGGTGTGCCGAGGCGCAAATGGCCCCCGTACTTCCGTACTTCCGTTGACCTTCGCCTTCGCTGGCATGATTGAAATATCGTTTCCCAAATCACCTATCAGCTTATGTAGCTGTCGACGCCTCGCCAGTACACACCTAGACAAGCCGGTGTCCCATCTCTGAGGAGCAATCGAGCTGCCTCGCGAAGTCAGCGAAGTAGAAAGCATTAGCCGCCTCCACGAAAGTCGAAAGCAAGGTGTTGCGGTCGGAGAAATGGCGGAGGATGTGAATGGCCTCGGATGGTTTAAAGGCGATGGTGACACAGTTCATGGCTAAAATCATGGCGCACGTACAGTTATGTCTCTCAGGTTGATTCGCTGACAGATTGAAACCCTCAAGGTGTCGATCAAAACGGACGGACGCTAAAGCGGATGAATGTTCACCTCGACGCGATAGGGTTGAACCTTTCGATATCGCGGAGAACGGTACTACACATCCCTGCAAGGGATTCAATGGGTCGACGCTCTCTGCGAGGGTTCCACGCCTAACTGTTAGACCACGAGAAAAGCGGATTCTGCTTGAAATTGTTGAGGCGGAGTTACCATCAGATGCATAGAGTGAGTTAATGACAGGTGAAACGGAGTGCTGAAAGGCCCATATGGCGTGGATGAGCTGCCAAGGGTAAAGAGAGGCACACAGAAAGACCCAAAGCCATAGACCGGTGACCGGTCTGTCTAGAGCGTGGCTATCGCCGTGCTTAGACAGACCGTGTCACCGGTCTACCAAAGCCAGAGACATGGCGATGGGGGTCCGCGTGCCATGAATATCCACGAGGTTGATGAGAGCAAAGCATAGCACGGATGGATGGCTACCAATCGGTTTCAGGAGCTGTACAGGAGAAAGGAAAGATGTCCAGCTGTACTCGGAGTTGACGTTCTGCAATCAGAATAGTGGAGCGTTCCAGTCCCAGTCCTAGTCCAAACGTCGAATTATCTGCCGGATATCCTTTGCTGCCACAGTCTTGTCTTCCGTGAAAGAGCTTTCAAAAGAGTAGATGCGGTGTAGTCACATCGAGCGACAACACGGGGGAGAAAGAAGGTGGAACGCAGTAAGAAGTTTTTGAAGAGCAGCGGGAAAGATCCGTGCGCCTGATCGCGGAGTTTTAAATTTGGGCGTCTGAGGCGGCCGATGAACCAACATCGCGATCCAGGCAAGCAATTGGATAAGTGAAAAGATTATAGCCATAGATGAGGGAAGGAAGGAGGTGATATTGAATGTGTGACATTTATAACATTGGTTTTACATTGAAAAAGAGATGAAGGCTCCTAAGAGATGCCGTCGTTTAAGAGCCAAACATTTGCTTGGCTGGCACTAGCCGCTGCTTAGTTCCAGCAGAAAGCGCTGGGAGCACCCTGGGCTTGGCAACACCTGACATACGCGCCAGAGTCGATGCAATTGGTTCCGCCAGCAGAGCACTTCGGGGAGAAAATCATGGTTAGCTATAGTTCAAAGCCGCGAGGGAAGTAAGATGCACGACTCGCCTGGTTGTTGGGTCCCATAAATCCAGCAAAAGGCGGAACGCAGGTTGCAACGGTGCCAAATTCAACGCTACCACCTCGACCGCGGCAGCAGTATTCCGTGGCCGTGTTGTACTGAGGGCCTTGACCGTTGGAAGCCTGGCACTTGCAGTTTTGACCGGCAATAGCCCTGTTACATGTATTAGAAGAAGGCCTTTGGCTCTAGATTGCATTGAGAGTGTACTGACCCAGCGACAATGGACGCAAGGACAAAGAGTGAAGCAGATTTGAGTTGCATGATGCGAAAAGTTGGTTAGCTTAGAAGTTGGTCGGGGATGGGGTACTGAGGAATGAAAGCAAGATAGGAGGCGCCTTTATAACCCACCACTCAAGGTTAGTTAGGTAAGAGAGACGCTAATGAAGTTTCTTGCCTTCTGGCATTCAGACAGCAAGCCAAGGGCAATTCGGTCTTGAGCACACCTACAGGACCAGCTACGCCTAGTGCTGTAACGCTCCACTGACGACAGTGTGGCTCCCAACGTTCTCGAAAACGCTCTATGGGGCAGAGAGGACTGATGCCCTTCTCGAGCGGCATCAGTGACCTTTGTTCAAGTTTGAATATCATCAGAAGCGATGCCGTATTTTTAGCAAAGGTGTGCGGTGTGGCGCTCAACGATCTTCAGATGTGCCAGCTTAGAATCGGAAATCCAAATGGGGTTTTATGGAGAGGTATCCGTCTTGTGCGCACGGGTTCAATGGCCCATGAATCTGATGATCGGGGCGAGAATGAAATGTCCACACCACGGCGCCTACCGCGGAACAGTCTTTGCCGTCGGCAACGAAGGTACATTGACCGGTATCTCCTGAGCGTCAGTACACACACAAAGTGCCACGAACGTTGCAACTATAGCTCCTCAGGAAAGGGCTCTTCGGCCTTGCCCTGTTGACGTCCATTCCTCCGATTCTTTTCCGCGCCCGCTGTCTCTAAATCTCCAGTTACGTACCTACAAGCTTTCTTACTTTCAAATATATTGGTCGATAGACCAAGATCACTGGCGTTTAAGGGTCAATGTCGTATCTAATCGTATCTTCGACTACGGAGATCATACCTTCTTGATTCACATTGGCAGCTCATCAAAGCGGTATTCGGGTTACTCATTTCGATTTCATTGGTCTATAACTTTATCGTTACATTCACGAGCTATACACTTAACATCGACGCTGAAAGAAGGATAGGTACACGACATATTGGGGTGTAGCGAGGGAGCAAACCATTGCTCGTGACCAACGAGTCATACCACTACATATCCCGCTCATTTAACTCCAGCAGAAAGCACTGGGAGCACCACGAGACTGGCAGCACCTCACGTACGCTCCCGAGTCAATGCAGTTTGATCCACGCGCAGTGCACTGTAGAAGAGTCGCCTGATGAGTCATGCACTCAAAATAGATGTACTCGAAGGATAGACTCACCTGACTGTTGGCTCCGGGGTACGTTCCAGCAGGCAAGAAGCATGTTCGAACGGTGCCAAAGTCAGTTCCGCCTTGTCCACGGCAGCAGTAGGCGGTCGCGTCGTTGTATTGAGGGCCTTGACCATTGGCAGCTTGACATTTGCAGTTTTCGCCTGCGAGAGCTCTACAAAAATATGTGAGATGGCGGTGGTAAGGGGACGAAGAATGCTCACCCGATGGCAAAGGAGGCAGCGACAAAGAGAGAAGTGATTTTGAATTGCATAATGGACAGTGTGCGCGTTCGATTGGTTGTGTTGTATTGGTATATTCAGGGATAAAAGAGCCTGCCTTTATACCTCAGGGTCAAGCGGCGACTGAACTAAGATAATTAATAGAGTTTTAGGCCCCACTCGTCCATCGCAATGTAAGAGCCTACTCTGAAGGGGACTCGGTCATCACCCCACATCGATGGGGTATCCCAGCATCTGGCTCATTCGGCATGACCCAACTTCGCTTCGAAATCCCTTAATGGGGTAGGGTGGTCTATCACCTTCTCGAGCGCAAACCGGCCTCATTCGAACTTGAGCCCCATCGCACGGCTTGTTGTACTTATCTTCCAGTCAATCTTCTTCGGCTGGAAAACAACAAGACTCCAGGCAGTGTTCCCTATGAACGTAATCGGCATCATGCATTCCTAATGGAGGTCTGTGGACATGTCTCCGTCTCGTGCGTCAGAAGGTTGCGCCTCCCGTACATCGGGCGGATAGGCGACTATCTACAGCGGTGAAAGTTCCCGACTACAGCCTGGTGCCTCGAAGGTGGAGCTGCCGTTGTGCCATGGGACATTCACGCGGTGTGATTGAACTCAGCATACGCATACATCTGGCTTTCTGCAGAGAGACCCAATATCTCCTCGGCGTCGATTCAATCATCACCAAAAGGTGGGCAACATTTTCGTACATTTTGGCACATTGGGAGCCTATCTTTGGCTTGAAATGTGGAGGTTAAATTAAAATGGCGATTTTACGTCTACAATGCTCGTTGGTGCCTGACAATGAGGCGTTGGGATGACGCGCGACATCGGTGATGCGCGTCCTCCCCGAAGGCTTCTCTCGTCCCTGTGGACTCTCCAAACGTCGTCTAACAAGGAAATTATGGATAATAGAAGGGTTTAGCTATGCTTTATAACGTCCAGGTACTCATATTATAAGGAAGGGAGATTGAGAGATATGGGACTGTCTAGGCTTGGCAAGATTTTGGTGCATTTTCGCGCTTCGCAATGGGCCAAGGACTTTTAAATGCTGGCTTGGCATTTTGATCCGCAGTCCAGGCTTCCAATGGCGCACTGGTATTACAATGCATCGAGAGCCTTACAATGTTCCAAAATGCACCAAAATGTTCCCCGCCTTTTGGTGATGATGATGCCCGGAATACTTGATTTTGGTCTCTCATTCATTGTAACTCATTACTATCCTTCTCATGCCACACATTCACCTCGATTAAGATGGCCATGACTACTTATTCTGAGTGTCGGTGTCCTCTTCCCCATAATTCGAGCTTTGAGAGAGTCGTACAAATAATAATCGACGCATTAATTGATCAAGTTGGTCATTACATCGACCTATCACACGGTGCTTGGCATTGCGGGGGGACTATTTAACCATATGACCAGCTATCGGGCATTGACCGCTTTACAAGGTGATCGATTAGTTCCAGCAGAAGGCGCTGGGGGCGCCCTGGCTCTGGCAGCACTTCACGAACGCTCCAGAGTCGATGCAGTTGCTTCCTTTCGCATCGCACTGTAGGATCAGTACGTTGTCAGCGTCTGTGTCAATGGGATTTTAAAAAGCAAGAGTAAGGCTACCTGGTGGCTGCCTCCAGGATAGATTCCCGTAATGCCTCGAACGCAGCTTCGAACGGTACCAAACTGGGTCGAAGCTGAGCCGGTGCAGCATGCTTGAGTGGCTTCGTTCCATTGAGGACCTTGACCATTGGACGCCTGACACTTGCAGTTTTGACCAGCAAAGGCTCTGAAAGGCGATTCATTAGACTAAAGAGGTGGCAGGAAGATCGGTGAACAACGAAGACGCACCCGACGGCAATGGATACAACTATGAAGAGAGAAGCGAGTTTGAATTGCATGTTGAGAGAGAAGTTGGGCTGAGTGTGTTAGACTGGGTTGTAGTGCTGAGGAATGTGAACGAGAAATATGCCCAGGTTTTATACATTTCACTGAGCCTAGATCAAGTACTGGCAACATTTGCGGACACTAGTTCCCTCTAGGAGCGATAGTGGCCGAACCTATGCGAGAGTGGATGCCGCGAGCATCGAGCCGTTAGCCGTATCGGCAGGGCTCAATCTTGCAGTGTTCCATCTTCTCGAATGTCCTGATGGAACACAGAGGTCCATGGTCGTCGGGATCCTTGTTCGATTCTTTGATTCTGTAGGCCCAGAAAGTTCACTGCATCTTTAGTGGCGACCCACCATTTTGGACGCAACATAACCTTGCACGAAACAAGGACCATCCAATCCTAATGCGGATTCCCGGAGACTCCTCCGTCTCGTGCGTCCAGCCCAACTTTGCCATTTTATCAAGGATACAGGATGCGCCCCACATGACGCTCACATCCGAGATTTGAGCGCCGATCTTGAGTGGCAAGAGCACCCACACACAACGTTGAAAGTGGCGTTATGGGACGAAAGCTCCACGCAACCACCCTGCCTCCAGACTGTTTGCTGTTTGCGGTAGATGCAGTTGGGTCACTGACACCTACTGGGGTGAATCCAATGTTCACGTACAGGATGCGTGATTTTAGTCTCACAGGGACAACTTGAATGGTTTGGATAGTTCGTACATTTTAACTCTCGAATTCAAGTTATTTTGTCCCCTCCTGAGCTAACCAAGTCTTGTATCAATTCATCTTTAGAAACGCTCTGATCCTCTTGAGCCCTCGCTCATCTTCTCCTTTTCGTTCGATCAACTTTTTTCTACCCACCGATACATCATTGGGTTCTGCTTCCAGGGTCGTGGAAGCCCCAATTGTCTCTTTCCATTTGTCACTACCATCACTACAAATCCTTATCTCATCGCTCACCTGAAGGTGTTTCGCTTAATTCTGAAGGACAGCCAGATGGTAGATTCTTGAAGATAATAGCTCGAACTCGGCGGCTTCCCTCTCGCCTGAGAGCGTTGAGATTCATCCTGACCACTTTCGGCATAGGATTTCTTTAGGCCTATTTCTTGGCTGGTCTTCCACGCAGGCGAAGTGCTTGCCTTTCCTCCGCCAGGCTGCTTACCGCGGTCATCTCAGTTACAGACTCGGCATGGCATGGCTCTATTTCGGTACATCTTGATGGAGTATATGCGTTCATGACCTTCTTGAGCCCGAGTGATCCTCTTTCGAACGTGCGGACAGCTCGATATATTTTAACAAAGGTCCTTCGGCTTAGGAACGATATGAGGCTTGCCAATGTTCTAGATCAGATTCTGAGGGACGAAATCAGTATGATGGAGCCTTAATGGAGGTCTCTGGACATGTCTCCGCCTCCCGCGCCCAGAGATAGACAAAGATTGCGGCTAGCTCAAGTGTCAAGACATTGTGCACTAGCCCGCGTCCACGCGATTCTCAACGAATTTAGCACAAGCTTTGCCGTCGGCAGCATTGGGGATCGCTATTATCTCCTTGGCGCCGATACACTGACCACCGACAAGGGCTGTGATGCTAATTTCGGTCTCTGATCCTTCGTTTTAGCTCTATCATAATAGTCTCCCTCGGATTTCATTGTGACCATTTTGATTTTCAAGCACCGGCGTCTCTCCAGACCCACAGGAATACCATCTTCTTTTCTGAACAAGATGTGTTGGGAAAACTGGTCATTTGGACATTCACGAGTTACAAACAACGAATTGGCATCGAAGGACAAACGCCTGTGATAAAGCGTTTTTCAACAATAAAATCCACTATCAAAGCCCTGCCCATTCTGCATTCTGCTCGTTTAGTTCCAGCAGAAGGCGCTGGGAGCACCAAGGAACTTGCAGCACGCCACAAACGCTCCCGAGTCAAGGCAGTTGGATCCTTTTGCATCACACTTTAGATTAGATGCTTGGTGAGCTGCTTGCTCAAAAATAGAACGACAACAGAATTAGGCTTACTTGGTGATTAGCTCCAGGATACTTTCCCGCGTAGGAAGGACAGGTTCGGGTGGTGCCAAAGAGGGTTGCGCCCGAGCCAGTGCAGCACGATTGCGTGGCCGCATCGTACTGAGGGCCTTGACCGTTGGAGGCTTGACACTTGCAGTTCTGGCCTGCGAGTGCGAATTCATTGTGGGACCAGAGATATTTACCCAGCGGCGACAGAGACGGCAATGAGGAGAGAAGCGAGCTTAAATTGCATAGTGAGAGGAGTTCGGCTGAGTGCGCTTGTCTGGGGTGTAGTTCTGACAAATATAAACGATGAATGCGTTCAGCTTTAAGTTTTATGCATTTCAGTGGGGTAGCCGGATCCGAGAACGGATACCCCTTGAAGCCGTAGCCCGTTTCCAAGGGATCTTCGAAGGTCTACGGCCATCGAGACCCTTGTACAGCTCTCAGAACGATCGAACGGTATATCGCACAAGCGTAGTCCATTGTGCTGGGCGATATCTGCAAGCCTAATGCGGATTCCCGGAGGCGCGTCCGTCTCGTGCGCCTGGCATAATCTCGCTGTTACATCTTTGATGAACATGGCACTTAGAGCAGAGCACTTATTGTAAAACGCAAGTTGAACATGGTATTGAGATTTATGATTGCCTCGCCTATATTTCTGATTTTCTGATCATGGTGTTCCCTCCCGAACATCTGAGCCAGAGCGAGATTTGGGGTGATTGATCTCTGGCACGCCCTCATCCTATTAAGCCTTCCTTCATCATCGCACCCCCAGGTTCTCGCACGTACGTCCACCTATCGTAGCTCTATCTTTACCCGCCAGTACCCCATACCGTTTCTTTTGGTCTCAAATAGCAGAGGCGGATATTGTATAAACGCACGACATCTAGATCTCAAGTGGGTGTTGTTGTGCTGATTCGTTCAAACCCAGGGAACACCTAGATACAATACAGCTCAAACAAGATTGTGCGTATGGGATCTTGTCGTACATTGACCGCGACTCCTGCCCCCGATTTGGGCTAGACAAGACTAATGGCAATTCACTCACTAATGTTCTCCTTCTTCCGGATCGATCATAACGATCATTCGTATATTCACGGGCTGGGAATGGCACAACGGCATTGTAGGAATTATAGATACGTGATACAGGGGTGGATGCAGCGTAACGCGCTCATCAACAATAGGGATTGCCCTTCCCGCAATCCGCCAGTTTACTTCCAACAGAAGGCACTGGGAGCACCCAGGCTCTGGCAGCACTTCACGAACGCTCCCGAATCAATGCAGTTGGTGCGTTTTGCATCGCACTGTACGATCATCCCATGGTCAGCATTTTCTCAATGGGATTTTAGAAAAAAAGAACAAGGCTACCTGGTGGTTACCTCCAGGGTAGAGTCCTGCCATGCTTTCGATGCAGGTTATAGTGGTGCGGTATAATGCTCCAGGAACGCCGATACAGCATGCTTTAGTGGCGTCGTCCCATTGTGGGCCCTGGCCATTGGCGGCTTGACACTTGCAGTTCTGGCCAGCGAAAGTACTGAGAGGACGTTTGTTAGACTCAAGAGGTGGAAATAAGATTGGTAGACAACGAAGACGCACCCGACGGCAATGGATACAACTACGAAGAGAGAAGCAAGCTTGAATTGCATGTTGAGAGAGAAGTTTCGGTTGAGTATGGTAGCTTGGTGTGTGGTGATGGGGAATGAGGGTGACCGATATCCTCAGGTTTTATACATTTCTGCGAGCCTAGATCAACCACTGTCATCAATTGTTGTGAGGAAGTCTACGGGTTTGGGCACGTAGAGTCTCTCGCTAGTGCGATGAGGCTAAGGGGGTGTCACTGGCGGGTACTCCAGACGGTGTAGATAGAGTAGATAGGGTCAATAGACCGATTGCGATGACGACGACGAAGGTAACGACAAAACTCTCGGCGAGTTTGGGAAGCGAAAACGAGTTGGATTACAACAGATTGTTGTGAGATCCTGGGGACGACGAGGAGTGTTCAAACGGTTGACAGACGTTCTGAGAACGCAGGGAAATTGAGATGGGACGATTTGAGCGAAAGGTGCAAGCAGGAGACGACGAAAGGTGAGCTATGAACAGTAGATTGCGAGGTTCTAAACTAAGGTACATGGTTTTCGAAGTTCCCCTAATAAAGGGGCTTCGGCAATCTACAATAATGATACAAATTCATTCCAATCATCGCATGACCCAACACGAGGGGCCCAGAGCGATATTCCATGAGGGAAGCATCAGATAGGTACGAGGGGGACAAAGGAAGGCGGGCGTCGGGTGAGACGGCGCCCGCGATCAATCACGCGAAATGGGAAGCAAAAAGTCCAAAAAGGGAAACTCGCGCCGAAGGCGTGAGCGCGCATTGCATGGTGAGGAAAACGTTGCTAGTAAAACAATAAGAATTCCGGTGAACAAAGTGAAGGCTCACCGCGATCCCCTCGGGACTCGTGGTGACCTTACATTGTACATAAAAATTCCTCGCTTGGGTTCTCGAGGAGGGATATTGGCCTAGCCTATGTGAGAGTAGACGTTGCAAGCAACGACCCATTGGCCGTTTCGGCATGACATAGAGAGATCCATGATCCATGGGATCATTATTCAATTCTGCAATCAACGGGCCAGTTCACTGTATCTTTACTGGCAACGTATCACTTCGAACACAAAATGCCCTCGCTCAATATACCCGGGGTGGCTTCACAGGACGGAAAAGCACCATCCATTCCTAATGCGGATCCATGGAGACTTCTCCTCCTCGAGCGTCCTGGCCGCCTTTGCTCTTGCATCAAAGATCCAGGATGCGCCGCACATGACGCCCACATTCGAGCTTTCGGCGCTTATCCCTGGCAAGAGCATCTGCACATAACGTCGCAGTGGCACTGTGGGACCCAAGATCCACACAGAGACCATATGTTTGGACATATTTCTATCGGCACCCGACCCAGCAAGAGGTGACCGGTATCTCCTGGGCGTGAATCCAGAGTCGCCACCCACAGAAGGGTAGCTCCTCAATCCGATCTCGGCTTCATGATCTTTTGAAGGTGTATGCTGACCACACATACATTCTAATACTTGAGCGACAGAGTCTCATCACAAGAAGCTGAACCAAATTCAGAGCTTTGAAGATTCATCCCCAGCGATATGCGAGTCGTTGCCTTGAGCTCTCTTTTTATCGTTTCCAAAACACAATTCCAGCTGCCAAGGCTTTTACCACCATCAATGCATCATCAGATTCTCGCGTGCCTTCATGCTGCCCCTATCGTCTTTCTTCACTTCCCACCACCCTATGCATGTGCATCCAATCTCCAATACCAGCCGCAGATAGCAGTACTTGATGGTAAGCGCGCATAGTAGATGTGCCAACTAATCTTATCAGGTCCCTTCGTTCCATGAGGGCGCTGGTGCATGAGGCGTTCTGGTACTTTGCTGGTCGGGATGACTAGGCCAATATGTTTTATCTCCAGGGCCTCTAGGTAACCTCATCGTGCTTGGTCGTATCGACATGGATATCCTCTTCTCGCCGACTCGTTCTCCACTAGCAAGTTTGGACTATGAAAACTGCTGTATTCCTTTGGGTTCTGCCGTTGACAACTCAACCTTGGGAGCGTCGACAGGGGAAATGCCAGGGTCGTTCTATACTCTTCAAGGTGAGTAACTCTTTGTCAATATCTAGCTTCGGTGCGCTGATACTACTTCATCAATAGGACACAACGGACGCTCAACCACTCAGAGGGGCAAGGTGGTGAGGATGTGGCTGATGTAGGCTTGGCGTACCAGAGCATCACCCGAGGATAAGACGCCGGTGCTGGTCGTTCAGTGGGGGTATGCTCTGCGAGTTCTCGCCTCCTTCACCAAGCCGAGCTTGGTTGTACTGGCGCCCTCGGATCACGATCGACAGCGCAACCCACCGCCAATCAGCTACATTTACGCACCTACTCTCCTTCTTCTCCAGCAAGACGGGCTAGGGCTGCCATCGATGGAAGCCGACCTTTTGGTTGTCAAGAGCGCGTTCATTGCAAGTACCTCCGACCTACGCCTTGTCCTGACCGCTCCTCGACGCTCGTTGGTGAATCTTGGTGAATCTTTTCAGAGGCCGGAACTGTACTTCACCTACGTTGGTCTGTTTATCGGCTAGAGTTAGCAGCTATCATACGAATTTTTGGTCCTCCCTTTCCCCGTTGTCTGCGGCTAAACAGTGACATAGCCCAAAATGCTTGACGGCCCTATGGATCCTTCTCAAGGCCTTATTGCGGCAACGTGACTCCATCCTTCGTCCACCAAACACCAGCCGCTCTCCTTGTACATGCGCCTTGTGGACTTGCGAAGGTTCCCTGACTCAGTGACTGCAGTTGCTCCACTCCCCAAGACCACTACCGCCAATTCTTTTCCTTGGAGTTCAGCGGCTACCCAGATTTCTTATGTGAGCGTTTTCGGAATATCCTAATCATGTTCCGTAACACACCCGAGAAGCCAACCTCGAATTAGATGACGCGACTTGCTGTGTTTGACTCTGCTTTTGAGGCAGGAAGGAGGAGGTCGGCAAGGCTGAGTGCAGGAGGTCGATGGCTGCGTCAGCTGAACTGCTCTGTTCCTGGTCCGCCAGCTCCCACATGGACTTGGGGACAAATGACGACGAGATTCAGCCCCTTGTCGACTACATGTTGGATCTCGACCTCGAACGACGCTAACGCCTAGGCCATCCGCGGTGGGGGGTAGACCGTATCCTCTATTACATAGTTGAGTGTAACGATTGATTGGCGTGTCTCGGCTGTTTTCTCACAACCGATCGCTTTTTGGATCAGATTACAACATACAAGGGGCTGATGTTACATCGGTACAAAAGATGGGGAGATGACGGGATTTAAAGGATATGGAAAGATGGTGAGAGTCCATCTGAGACTAAGACTACGCTGGAGCTAGGCATAGTGCATCTAGTTCCAGCAGAAGGCGCTGGGAGCACCCTGGCTCTGGCAGCACTTCACGAACGCTCCAGAGTCGATGCAGTTGCTTCCTTTCGCATCGCACTGTAGGATCATTAAATGGTCAACATTTTTGTCCATGAGATTTAGAAAGCAAGAACAAGGTTACCTGGTGGCTGCCTCCAGGATAGATTCCTGTGATGCCTCGAACGCAGCTTCGAACGGTACCAAACTGGGTCGAAGCTGCGCCGGTGCAGCATGCTTGAGTGGCTTCGTTCCATTGAGGGCCTTGACCATTGGAGGCTTGACACTTGCAGTTTTGGCCTGCGAAAGCGCTGAAAGGTGATTCATTAGACTAAAGAGGTGGCCAGAAGAACAAGGGATGATGAAGACGTACCCGACGGCAATGGATACAACCATGAAGAGCGAAGCGAGTTTGAATTGCATATTGAGAGAAACGTTGGGCTGAGTGTGTTTGACTGGGGTGTGGTGCTGAGGAATGTGAACGAGAAATATTGTCAGGTTTTATATATTTCAGTGAGCCTAGATCAGCTACTGTCATCAATCGGGAATGCAAGTTCGCTCGCCCGTGGTCTCGAGGATGGATATTGGCCCAACCTATGCGAGAGCGGATGCCGGGAGCATCGAGCCACATTGGCTGTTTCGGCAGAGCGCGATCCCGCAGTTGTCCCATCTTCTCGAATGTCCCGATAGAAAGAAGGTCCATGGTCATCGGAATCCTTGTTTATTTCGGTAAGCTAACGGACATTTCACTGCACCTTTAGTGGCGACCCACCAGCTCGAACACGGCATGACCTCGTTCAATGTGCCAGAGCTGATTTCGCCGGACGAAAAAAGCATTCTCCCATCCTAATGTGGATTTCTGGAGGCTTCTCCGTCTCGAGCGTCCGGGGGAACTTTGCCGTTGGATCAAAGATAAAGGCTGCGCCCCACCTGACGCCAACATTCGATATTCGAGTACCCTTTTCGCGCCCACAGCATTGAAAATGGTGTTGTAGCTCGAAAGCTCCATGCAACGGCCCCAGTGGGGTGACCGATACCTCCTGGGTGTGAATATAATGGTCACATACAGGATGCGAGATCCTGACTTCAGCTTCACGGGGCAAACTTGGATAGTTCGTTATCGAGTACATTTGTCTCGCCTAGAGTTTCAACCCCAAATTATCGCATCCCCTCTTGAGCCAACCAAGCCTTGCATCATTTCATTTTCAAGAACACTCTGATCTTCTTGAGGCCTCATCTTCTCTCTGCCGTTTGAACAAGCCTTTTCTAGCCATCAATACATCCTCAGGCTCTGCCTTTACCGTTGTGGAAGCACCCATTGTCTTTTGTTCATCCGCTCCCACTATCAACACCAGTCCTTGTATCTCGTCGCACATCCGGTGACGGTTTGTTTAATCTAAGATAGCAGCCAGATGGCGGATTCTAGCCTGAGAGCTTCGAGATTCGGACGAACCAAATTCGGCATAGGATTTCTGTAGGCACATTTCTTGATTGTCCTATCGTGTAGGTAATGTACCTGCCTTGTCTCCTTCAGGCTCCTTATTGCGGCTATCACAGCTACAGACTCGGCACGGCACTACCCCATTTCCATGCATCTTCATGGAGTATATGTGCTCATGGCCTTCTCGAGCGCGTAGGATCCACGTTCGAGATTGCGGACAGCTTGATATAATTTTAGCGATGGTTCTTCGGCATCTCAACTATCTGACGCCTGACAATGTTCTATATCAGATTCTGCTGGGCGGAATCGGTTTCATAGAGCCCTAATGGAGGTCTCTCGACGTGTCTCCGTCTCCCGCGCCTGGAGCCAGACAAAGATTACGCATCGCTCAAGTGGCAAGACGCCAACCCCTGCAGCGTTAATAAATTTAGCATGCGCCTTGCCGTCGGCAGCATTGGTGATTGATATCTCCTGGACGTCTGACCACCCACAAGAGCTGAGATGCTAATTAGTCTCCGATCCTTCGTCGCGCATTTTAGATCCTATCATGAAAGTCTCCCTCCAATGGCATTGCCTCCGTTCTGATTTCCAAACGGCAGCGGGTTGTAAGTTCTGGTACGAGAATAACATCAATCCGCCCACAGAGAATGTCTTTTGTGCGACAAGATTGATTGACCCAAGAGGTCATTCAGACGTTCATGAACTACAAAAAAAGGATCTGCATTGGAGTATAACTGTGCACAATACAGCGTGACTCGATGATAAAACTCGCTACTACAGTCTTTCGCATTCCATAATCTACCGGTTTAGTTCCAGCAGAAGGCGCCGGGAGCACCACGGAGCTTGCAGCATGACACAAATGCTCCCGAGTTAATGCAGTTGGTTCCTTTTGCATCGCACTGTAGGAGTATTGCGTGGTTAGTATTTTGTAGATGAAATTTTAGAAAGCAAGAACAAGGTTACCTGGTGACTGCCGCCAGGGTACGTTCCCGCGGGCTTAGAACAAGTTCGAGTGGTGCCAAACAAGCTTGCACCAGCACCAGTGCAGCAGTATTGCGTGGCCGCGTCGTCCTGAGGGCCTTGACCGTTGGAGGCTTGACACTTGCAGTTTTGGCCTGCAAGTGCTCTGAGAGAGAGAAAAAGATCTATTAGACAAAAGAAGTCGTTGCTAGACGAGAAGGATTTACCCAAGAGCGACCGAGACGGTAATGAGGAGAGAGACGAGCTTAAAGTGCATGTCGAGAGGAGTTCGGTTGAGTGCGTTCAACTGGGGGTGTATTTCTGAGAGATATAAACGCGAAGTGTGTTCAGCTTTTATACATTTCAGTGAACCAGCCTGACCCGAGAACGGATACCGCTTGAAGCCGTGGCCCGTTTCCAAGGGATGTTTGAAGGTCTATGGCCATCGAGACCCTGGCTCAGCTCTCAAAATAATCGAACGGTGTGTTGTCGGCATATAATACAATGCGCTAAGCAATACCTACAAGCTTAATGCGGATTCCCGGAGACGCGTCCGTCTCGTGCGTCGGGGGTAATGTCACTTTACATCTTTGATGAACGGGGCGCCTGGAGCCTAGCGCTTATTTTAAACCGCACGTCGAATTTAGTGTTGAGAAGTTGATGGCCTTGCTGGTATGTCTGGTTTTCCAATTTCGACGTTTCCTCCGAAACACCTGCGCTAAAGCAAGATTTGGAGTATCGATCCCCGGCGACACCCTCTGTCTATCAAGCCTTCGTTAATCTTGTCGCCCCCAAAGACGAGTTGATAATCCATCATCGCACCGTCGGGCTCTCATGCGTGCAAGAGCCCATCGAGGTTCTTTCCCACCACTCGTACCCTTTGCCTTTTCTTTCCATCTTGCGACGTGAATAGCAGAGGAAAATGGGCGTGAATCACATGGCATCTAAATGTCAACTGGTCTCCTCGCGCTGCTTCGCTCCAATCTCTGAGCGAAGAGATACCCTTAAACAAGATCGTGCATAAGGTATTCTGGTCGCGCACCAACTTAGCTGTTTGACATGACCAGTTCCAGATTCGCGCTTATAAGGCCGTTAATGAACCAGATCATAATGGTAGCTTCTCCTACTCGAAATTCCCGGTATGCGTGACCTCCATTGATTCACTCGTTTAGTAATATTCTCCTCTTTCTCCAAGAGATATTAATCAAATAGGTCATTCATATATTTAGGAACTAAGAATGACGCAAAATTGGAGGAATCTAGCTATACGATACAGCGTTCATCAACGGTAGTGCTTGACCAATCCAGTCCGCCAATTTAGTTCCAGCAGAAGGCGCTTGGAGCCCCCTGGTCCTTGCAGCACTTCACGAACCTTCCCGAGTCAAGGCAGTTGCTTCCTTTCGCATCGCACTGTAGGATTATTCCGTAGTCAGTATTTTGGCTGATGAAGTTTAGAAAGCAAGAACACAATTACCTGGTGGCTACCGCCAGGGTAAACTCCCGTGAAGCCTTTGGTGCAGGTCAGAACGGTCCCAAACTGAATGGAAGGTGCGCCGATGCAGCATGCTTTGGTGGCGTCGTCCCATTGAGGGCCTTGACCATTGGAGGCTTGACACTTGCAGTTTTGGCCTGCGAAAGCGCTGAGAGGGAGTTCATGAGGCTCAAGTGTTGGCCAGAAGATCGATGAAGAAGACTTACCCGACCGCAATGGATACAACCATGATGAGAGAAGCGAGTTTGAATTGCATATTGAGAGACAGTTGGGCTGAGTGTGTTTGACTTGGGGTGTGGTGCTAAGCAATGTGAACAAGAAATATCCTCAGCCTTTATACCCCTCAGTGAGCCTAGATCAAGTGCTGTCATCAATTGACGACGCTAGCTCCTCGCTCGGGTCTGGGGGGAGGGATATTGGCCCAACCTTTGCGAGAGTGGATGCCGCGAGTATCCAGCTGTTAGCCGCTTCGGCAGGCGATCCCACATTTGTTCCATCTTCTCGAATGACTCGATGGAAAGAGGGGTCCATAGTGATCGGGATACTTGCTCGATTCTGTAAGCAATGGGACAGTTCACTGTATTTTTAGTGGCGACACGACTTGACCTCGTTCAGTGTACCGGACTTGGTTCGGCGGACGAAAAAAGCATTTTCCCATCCTAATGTGGATTCCTGGAGGCTTCCCCGACTCGAGCGTCCGGTCCAACTTTGCCGTTGGATCAAAGATAAAGGAATGCGCCCCACATGATGCCCACATCTCGAGCGGCAAGAGCACCCACACACAACATTGAAAGTAGCGTTGTGGGCGAAATCTCCACGCAGAAACATATACAGTAATACACCGGTCCTTGATACACCGGGGGTCACTGATACAGTAACAGTCTTTCGCGAATTCTGAGCGACCCTCTCCTCGGATAGACATGAAAATTTGCGAAGATGTATTTGAAGCTAATAATTTCCAATGTACACCACTATCTTTACTTGAATGCAAGAAATAGAGGCAGGAGAATTCGCAAAGGTTGCTGATGGGGCGGTTGATGGGCTGAGATTTGAGCACATTTGAGGCTTTTACGAGTAATTAATCGATCTAGAAGCCACGAAAAAGTTATGGTAGTATATGATTCATTTTTGGACAGTGCTCAAAACTCATTTTGTGCAACATCCTTCCACAGGAGCCTTGGAAAGACACCCTCAGTGCTCAAGCTGAGCGCGATCCAGACGCGTGAGACAGCGCCTGTCAGCAAATGATCACGTCACAGCCTGCCGCTCGGTGCACCCAATTGTACCCCCTCAGAGCGCAATTACTTGTATTGCGAGGCGGTAACAAAGGACTTGAGTACCTCAATATACTGGGTAGGTTTTTGTATATATACAGCAAGTTCTGAAGCGGTCCGCCACCACTATTCTCTCCAAAGCTGCCAATAGCCAAAGCGGTCTCTCACACTGTCTCACTGAGCCATATGTGCCAATTCGACTCGGTAAATGTAATCCTCTATAGCTCTCGGTCTGAACAGACAGAAATTATGAAAATATTTCTTTGAATAGATTGGACGCTTGCCATTCTGAATCAGCCGTTTTCTCTCCGTCAGACCCAGCCTAAGATTCGCCATGAGCAAAATATCAGAAAGTGTATCAAGGACCGGTGTATTACTGTATTTAGACGCTTTCCCATCGACAACAGATACGGTGACAGGTGATCGGTATATCTTACTGCCACCCACAGAATGCACGCTCCTCGATCCTGATCTCGGCTTCATGGCAGCAATCCTTGGAGGGTGGGTTTACGACGAACACACTTCTATTCTAATTCTAGAGCGATGGAATACCATCCAAAAAAAAAAAAAAAAAAAAAAAAAACTGGAACAAAGCCATGCTTGTCAAGAACTATCTCCAGCGACGTACCCGTTCCCTTGAGCCCTCTTTCATCATTCGCTTCCCAGACGCAATCACAATTGCCAAGTCTTTTTCAGCCATCAATGGATCATCGGGATCTCGGGCCTTCATGCCAGCCCCTATCCTCCCTCTTCACCACCACCACCACCTTGTGCTTTCTTTCCAACCTCCAATACCAGCAGCAGATAGCAGCTCTTGAAGATAAGCACGCAAATCAACGTCTCAACTGATTCTTTTCGCGTCGCTTCGTTCCGCGAGGGCGCCGAGACGCATCCCAAGCACTCGTGCATCGGCCTTCTGGCACTTTGCTATTCGACATGACTGGGTCGAGATTTTTGCCCCTGAGGCCTTTAAGGGATCTGTTTACGCTTTCTCAATACAGGGGGATAAACTTGACCATCCTCGTCTCACTCGACTTGTTCTCCACCAACAACTTCGGATTATAACCGCCGTATTCCTTCGACGTTGGTCAAGATCGTTCAGATTCTGACCACGTCAATTAGCCCTCGGGATCTTTTATTGTGAAAATACTGGGGTCCTTTCATATTTATCAAGGTCGGTATGTCGCCGTCCACCTTCCGTTCAGGTGCGCTGGTACTGTTTTATCAACAGGTCACGCATTGGTCAGCCAAACTACGCGGAGAGGCAAGGCGATGAGGATGTGGCGCATGGACGCTGGGCGTACCATAAGCGTACCAGAGAATCTCAGAGGTTAAGGCGCCGTCGCCAGGGTATCTTCTGCGAGTTCTCGTCTTTTATAACAAACATGAATTTACAGGCATCCTCAAATTACTATTGCTCATTCAAGCCACCGCCTCCAAGTTGCCCTCTCCTACGCACTATTCCCGTCCTCCTGGAGAGACGGTTGAGGCGAGGAGGTACCCCCGACCGCTCGGACGTGCTCCTTACAGGTATCCACCATACAGCCAGTTGCGGCCAGCTGTTTCGTTCCTGAAGGTACGTTCATTGGAACTGCCTTGCACGTGTGCTGAACTTTTGTCGTTGGTTTTATCGTTGACCAACCTTTTCAGAGGCTCGAACAAAATACCTCATCTACGTTGGTCCCTTTATCGGTAAGAATTACCAGCGAATCATGATATAGGCTCGTTCTCTCCCCCTTTCCCCATCGTCTCTGGCTAGGCTTTGGCATGGGAGAAGAGCCTGGAAGCGATCCCGCGTTTCCTCATCGCGCTATCACAACGTTGCTTTACTACTCGTCCCTGAGCTCCCACTCCCACTCCCACCTGCCCTACCTCTACCTGCGCCTACTCGACAGGTGAGGAGCTTTCCTGGTGGTATAACTTCAATACCTGCTGTTCCTCCCCCTTTCGAATTACAGCCATACATGCCCTTCCTAGCGATTCAATCCCTACCCAGAGCTACAAGCTCGACGCTATCAAATCGCCCTCATAGTCATGATAACGCCCCTGCCTATATCTGGAGATCCAATCGGGGAATTCGAGAATGTAACAGGGGGTAGAACGAATAAACGATGACGCAGATGGTTTCTTCGTTGTGGAACGAAGCAAACCCTCCTTTGACGCTGAGGTCATGGTGGAGGTTCAACACCCGACCAGCCACAATGGAGGAAGAGGTTCGAAAACGGGACCTCCCTGCCGTTCCACAAGCTGCAAGTATGACGGATTCGACCGCGAACGCTTTGAGTTCGATTTGATGCTGCGCAGACGAAAGCGCCGTTGTTCCCCTTCGAAGTACCCGAAACTGACCTTTTAGCTTTGTCTTCTCTTTTGCTCGTGATGGAAAGATGCGTCCTCGCGAACTGCATTGGCCAAGCCATATGCTTCCCCTGCCGATGGCAACATTGGCCTCGAACTCATTAACTATGAAGCCCTAACACCAGTAAGTTGAGTTTTAAGCTGTGGGCGGTCTACTGTCCCTTTCGTTGTGTCTGAGCGTGTACCGGACAAGTTCGTTTTGCCGCCGAAAGCCTGCAACGGTAAGGAGGTTGACTCAATTGGCTTGAAGGAATATGGGTTCCTGTGATGTGAAAGCACCGGGGTTAGAGAAGTAAAGTCCTGTAGAGGCAGTCATGACATCCCAGCCTCCCTTCTAAGATTGATCTCGGGACGCAAGGCACTTTATGGGGCTTTGGGAAACCCTGTTAGACTTTCTGATATGAATTTGATATTGAGAAGTTGTGGACGATCACAACGTGGGCGATAGTCAATTCTTAATCGACGTGATATGAACTGTACGTTTGCTTCTGATCACATCCCAAAATAACACAACATACTTCAGTAGACTTCAGGTATTGTTGGTTCACGTGGTGTTCAAGTCGCAAAGCTCAAAAACGTCCTCCTGTCCATCCAAAAATCAGGTACTCAATCGAAGGAATCCCAGTTATGGTTATGCATCTTATCATTACAAAATGTGAGGTTGGGCATGCGTTGGCGATGATCAGAAAACACCACAGTATCGCGCTCAAGCTGTCACACCAATCCGGGGCTTCTCCCAACATGCCGTATAAGAAGGAAGTCCATAAGCTGATAGCTTAAACCATCGATCCTGAGTTCCTTACCCCTACTCCCTGGTGCAACTGTGACCTTAGGGTATGGAAAGGATGGGAGGGTGCCTCCTTTCGACCCAGAAGGGCCAAGAGACACCTTATTTTCGTTCATAGTAAACGGTTTGAAGTCGAACATAAAGATCCCTCGATAAGTCGTCATTTCAGGGGTTCAGCACTGATTAACATCGCTGTGAGAACTCCTTGCATAAACTGTAGACGGTTCGACTGGGTTATCTAGACACCCCTGTTTCGCAAATCAGAGATAATGGGTCTTGAAGGTCATATGAGGGGATTCGCATCTGTCAAGTAAATGTTGAAGTGGCTATAGGAAGGAATCTGAGAAATCTTATCGCATATGGATGCCCGGTGCCCCCCCAACCGCAAAGATATAAAAGCTTTGCTTTCTGGATGGCTCTACATCAACCCCCTGCCTCACTTGAGAAAAAATCAATCCAACCGTCCGACCATGTTCAACCTCCTTAACCTCTTTGTTGTTGTCTCCATCGCCGCTGGGTAAGCTTCCGAAGATGGATTTTCCAATAATCAAACTTACTAGTATTTCCTGGAGTGCCATCGCCGGCGAAAATTGCAAGTGCCAGGCAGCAGACGGTAAAGGCCCTTCGTGGAACGTGATAACCGACTACTGCTGCTTAGGAAATGGTGGTGTTCTTTTCGGCACGACCAAAGATTGCTTCCCAGGTACTGCATACTTCCCCGGAGGCAGCGACCAGGTATTGCGTTTTGACCTGCGTTCCTGGTCTGGAGACGGCTAAAACTCTATGTGCAGTGCTCTGCTAGTGGTACCAACTGTATTGACTCGGGCCGTTTTGTTGAATGCTGTCAATTTGGGGGTGCCCCTAGCGCCTTTTGCTGGAAGTAAATCATAATTATATGGATGGGACTCTTACGACGGATCGTGTACTAGATCAGACGGGAACAGAACTCTGTCGATTTCCTGCATTCGAAATGGGAGACTATTACGCTCAAGTCACTTGAGGCAGCCGTTGGCGTGGCCCTTGCTTAGGAATCGGCTCCATCAAGAAATGGTAGACTTGTAGCAAGATCATAGTCTTCGTGACTCTGCTTTGCCTTGTCCAAACGAACTTTGAGCAGAAGTTGGTCTTCGAAAGGACTCACCCACCCAATACGCAAGATTGCGGCTACAATTGACACAAAATCTCTGGCCAGAACTTGGTGGCAATTTACAATCTTGTGGGCGACCACGCGATTGGAGCAAATGCAGCGACCCCCGCTTTCATCGAAGGAGAGAATCATAAAAATCCATTCGCGGCCGTGGGTCAAAACTCTGCGAGTCGTCGATGTCTATGATGAACTGTAAGAAAGAACGAAAGGGAGAGCGGCAGATAAAATTGTTACCTTGTCTTTCTAGCGCAGCCAATCAGCTCCAAAGTAGCCTGCATGATTTGACTATGAGAGGAAATAGTAACAAGAAGAGGGATAAACGTTAGCGCAAAGTCATGAGCACGGTGAGCAAGCGAAGTGTCCGCGAATCCGAAGTTGAAATCGTTACGATGCGCCGTGTTTCGTGTGTCGCCTGGATTCTCCATCATGCCCCCAGCGACGCAGGCCGAATGCAGGTTGGGCGGCAACCATGAAGGACATGTACATTTCCTGATGCCTTTAGGTCAAGATAGACAAATTTTGGCTCGCTATGTATTGAACTGTGTCGTTTCCGTCGCCTTGTAGCTAGTGGGGCATCCGGCGCAGGTAATATGGCAAACGAGAGATGAGAGAATCGAGTAAAGTGAAGGGGATAACATAATGTGATTGACTTACGGAAATGTATTTACTGGGTTTCGGTTATATACTCTGTAATATGTATCTAAACGTGGCACCATGATAAATGAAATCGAATAAAGTAAGAGTCTATGTAAATCAACCTTCAACATCGAAGAAGGGATCAGTCGAAGGGTCATAGTCCTCATGAGAGTGCTTGGCCTAACCCAGCGAGGTTTTAGTGGTGTGCGAGCTTTTGGAAGGAATAACGTACCCAGTGCCCAAGGACGGCAGCAATTGTCGAGACATTCTTCCTGGATAGCACGGGCGAGGAGCTGATGTGAGTGACTATCTTGGTCGAATGGATGTATTGACCCCTGGTCTTCACTATAGAAGGAAGAATCAAAAACATCCATTCACGACCGTTAGTTATGGCGCCACGGATTGCTGATTTCCTATGATGAGGTGTAAGGAACGAGGAAGAATGAAGCAATGAGATAGCGCACTTACTTCTTCGTCCTGGCGCATTCAAGCAGCTTGAGGACGAATTGCGGGAGGTAGGTCTCCAGGTCGTTGAGCGGGCCTTGCGAGACGAGGAACACAGAGCCAGTGGGGACGGTGGTGGGCGGCGGGGCACAAGCTAGGTACGCGTCTACAGGGAGTGTAAGGGAGAAGGGTATGCATGGATAGCACTGGGAGACATACGGGCGTCGCTGGGGGGCATAGTCATGACCGTCCATTCGGTGTATCCAGCTCCGGTAGCGAAGTCCCGCTCGGAACGGGTGGCGTCTGGATCATCGCGCTCGTCTCTGATGATGACCTTGTCCTCTGGCGGGCTCATAGCAACAACGCGGTAAATGAAAGCATTGATATATTGATGTGCCGCTTCAATCCCACCCTAAAGAAACGAACAGCGTGTTAGTGCACCTCGGACGTCATGTAGGTTGCACGCTTACGCTCTGCGCATCGAGGAGCTCCAAGTGTTTGAAGAGCATGTCAGCCGACCACAGCTGGCCTGCTGCGCGAGCATCGCCCGCTTCGATAAGGTGTTGGATGTCCTCCTTCAACGTCAGCCCAAAAGAAGGGGCGATGCTCTGCCTATCCTTCTCGGCCTAGATCGACGCGTCAGGCATCAGCGTGTCGTTGGCGCAAAACGGTGAACCAACCTGTCTAACTTCGAATGCTTCGAGGAAGTTATCGAAGTGTCTGGACACCTCATCTTCATCGTCCCACTGCTCGCCGTTCGAGACCCCAGCCTGCACCCTCAGACGACGCAGTCCCTCCTCCTTTTTCAACAGCTTGCCGAGAGATTCTATTGTCAAGAAGAGTTTAGCATCAGCATCGCTCGAACCGATGGGATTATTGGAAGCGTTCATGATGGTTTATGGCGAATGAATTGAAAGAGGAAAGAAACGAAAATCCCGATCGAAACTTGGGGGAGCACGATCCCGATCACAAGAGGCTGATCGTGCGCATTCTTCAGCTAAGCGAAAAATCCAGAGCAGGCACTGGCAAAAAAAGAATCATGGTTGAATTAAAGAGAAGAAGCAACGAATGCAATCATAAAAAACGTCGTTAGATGTTAGCGTAAAATCATAAGTGAGTAACACGAAACCGCTCGGGTATCAGAACTAGGAATCGTAACGATTCAAAATCCAAAATGGTCTTCACAGAATCAGGATGTAGCACTTTGCTCTTGACTATTCCTTCTCTTTCCCCTTACCCACATCCTTATCCTTCCCAACACCCGGACTCGGAGCTGGCAAATCCGCGTCCCAACCCTCCAACTCTTCACCAGCTCTTGTCCAAGTTCGCTATCCGGATGAACCGCATTCATTCCCATCGTCGGTTTTTCTCGTCGGATCTGGTCTGCTTCCAGCCGTCAAGGAATTGAGTTTCTTCAGTTTATTCGATCTAGGCGCAACAGAAGGCGACGGGGAATCAGGCGGCGACGCTAGATAGCCTCCTCCCTGAGTTGGTGGTACGAGACCGGGTGTAAGAGGCAAGAGCATACCCGAAGTGACAAATCCTCCAGTAGTAGCCGATGACATAGGAGTCGTCATCGTCGTCGTCAGAGTAGGGTTGACTGCGGTTGAGGTTTGGAGCTGACCTCCAGCTAGCGTCGAGTTCCGCTCCCAGAACCTGTTTGCGCCAACGCAGCAAACGACTGCACGTCCCCAGAAGCGACATGAGAGGGAACACGACACACCAGCTGACGTAGCGTAGGTCGACACCGTTCCTTCCGCCTCCGCATCTTCGTCGTAACCTCCGCCATTCCTTCCCGAAGGAAAAGCCACCGCTACAGAGTCGGGTAACGTCATACTCGTAATGGTCGACGAAATCCTCAAGACTTGGGCTACAGGTGAGGATGCTGGAGCTACATTTACCGCAGCCTCAAAAGCACTGCCGAGGTCGAAATCTCCCTGGGGCTCAAGCTAGAAGAAATGTTGGCCTTTCGCGACACGGATGAGGCAATCATCCGCGTCAACGACGTCTTCCTCGTCCTCTTTCCTTGTCCTCTCACCTCATCCTCGTTTGAATCACCAGGTGTGGGTAGGAGGGGCTACAGGTAGCGTTCCTACAGGAGTCGAATTGGGAGGAGGAGGAGGAGGAGGATTGGGGTCCGGTGTTGGAGCTGGAATGGAAGAAAGAGGAGACGGATTCGCGACGGGTGTCGAACCAGACGGCGGAGCAGGCGCTGGAGCAGGATTAGGCGCCTCAGTCGTTGGCTTCCCAGTACCAGGCGAGTTCTTTACAGGCCCACCAGGTGCAGGCGCAGGAGTAGGCAACGCCGGAGCGGGAGGCGCAGGAGGCGGCTCAGGAAACGAGTGGTCGAACCACGTTCCGAATATAAGTGCGATAGGCAAAAGCCACGTCGCCGTCAAAAGCAATCCCTTGCCTATATCTCTCATCAGCCAAAGCAGGAAAGATCGAAGGAAACGAGGAGATACAAACCTTGATCATAATTGTTGACCTGCTGCCAACTCCAACTGATAAACATCCCAACGTATCCGAGGTACGGTGCAGGTCTCTGCATGAAAATCGTCAGGGATGCATCTTTGAACCGCATAGCGCACCTGCAACAGCAAAGCAGTAGGCTGCAAAGGCAGGGATCGAGCCGTAACGGGTTGCAAGAGCCATGGCAGAGCGGTGGTGATCACCGCTGCCCTTCGCCTTGTTCGTCTTGTCTGAGAGGATGGCAAGAGCCGGTGGTGGAAAGAATCTGCCAATCAAACAATACATTTGGTTTACACCATCGTATGTGACTATGACTAGCCAATCAAGAAGGAAGAGGGAGAGGGAGGGATAGAGAGGAAGACTCAAGGACGATACCCCCCACCAAAAAGCCTGCACCAATATCTTATCCTTGCATGGCGCCCACGCTTGTTCAGCCACCATCCGGTGCATCCTTACCACTTTGCCTCCCCCTTCTCCGTACGATTCGAGCACCGGTGCGCGTCCTATAGCTCATTGGCATAATCATCAGCCCCATCTAACGCCCGCCCGAGGTGCTACGTTTCAGTAAGGGCTGGATAGAAAACAAACCAATCGAAATCTCAAACAATGACGAACAACACACGAACCAGTTACATTGGAAACGGACAACGACGCGTTGCGGGTTGACGATGCGGTGAAGGCTAAAGGGACGAGATCAAAGCGCGAGGTCTACTAATAGCTGCCCTGGACGCTTGAAACGAAACACGGGCAAACAGAGCCCTCAACTTGTCTACCACCAACTAGGGTGTCTCTTCCTGCACCCATGTCACTTGGGCAATCGGGCATAGCCAACTTGCCAACGAATCTCCTTGCGTTGACATAGGCAAAGTGCTTGACAGCCCCGTGGTTCCTCCTGGCGCTACTTCAGCACATGACGTAGCTCTATCCTTCGTCTCCTAGCCATCACAACCACCAACACCCCCACTTTCTCCGCTTACCCCTACGCTTCGTGGACGCGTGAAGAATTCGCTGACGCGGTACCTATATTACCTCCTCTCTTTAGGACCACTACCACCAAACCTCCCCAACCGCCACCCAGGAATCTTCTGCGAGCTGAACTTTGTCATCATGATAACAGGGCCGTTTTGTGGACTATTGCCAAGCCATAGGTTCCCCCAGTGCCTTCTCCTGGAAGTGAATATCGATTGACCTCTTACAACGTCTCATGTACTGGATCGGATGAGAATAGTCCTCCGCATCAATTTCATACACACATCTAATGTGAGATACAGAATACTGCGGTTAATTTGAAGCTACACCTCGCTGCTGTGGCTTTCAACATCGAAGAAGGGGTCCGTAGCAGGATCATAAGCTTCATGACTATGTTTCGCCTAATTCGAGTGATGGATATTCAAGTTATGTGACGAACCAGACTTTGGGAAGCGATCACGCACCCAATATGCAAGAATCGCAGCGACATTGGATACAGACTCTCTGGACAGAGCTTCGTGGCAGTTTACAACCTGGTGAATAATGATTCGATGGGAGCAAAAGCAACGACCCCCGCTCTTAGCGTCGAGAGTAAGGATCAAGAATATCCATTCGCGGCCGTTGGTCAAGACCCCACGAATCGTCGATTTCCTATGAGGAGATATGAGAAAGAACCAAGGAGAGCAAGAAGAATGGTATATATTCACTGTATCCGCCTTGCACGGGTCAGGAGCTCAAAGGCAGCCTGCGGGATCTGAGTTCCCAAGCGATGCGGAGGACCTTCTGAAACAGATAGCATGGATCCCCTGGGGATTTGGGGCTCTGGGAGGTCCAACCACGCTTCTATAGGAAGCATAAGAACACAACAGATACGTATATGTCAGAAGAGACGTACGAGCATCATTGGGGGACATGGTCATTACCGTCCAATGGGCGTAACTAGCTCCTGAGTTGACCTCCTCGTCTGAACGGTTCGCATCCGTATCGCCGTATTCAAGTTTAAAGACCACCTTGTCCTCGTCTGAATCACCCATCGCGGCAACGCGGCACAGAAAGGCATTGATCCACAGGTGCGCAGCATCTTCATTCTACAAGGACTCTGTGTGACGATTTCTCGGACGCCATGGATATCGAAAACTTACGGTGGAAGGCATATGATCGTGAAGGAATTGCAACTGCTTGAAGAGCATGTCTGCAGACCAAATTCCGTCTGTTCCAAGATCGTCGCCTGCGTTAGCGTGCTTTTAATAATCCTTTCCTATTTTCAAAGCAAGGTCGAAAGAAAGAACAATGCCCTGTGTGTGGAGATATGCAGATGGGTCAAATGTCGCTAGACTCGAAGGGCCATCATTTCTGGATCGTAGCATGTCGAGGATGGTCTCCAGCTCCCCGACCAACTCCCCAGCATCTCCATCCTCCGCGTCACTGGCGTTCAGCTTCCTCAAGCGACGTTCTAGGTTTTGCTTCTCAAACATCTGGCTGAGAGATTTGATGGTTAGCTTGAATTCGAGGTCGCTCAGGCCAGAAGGATTCTGCTGTTCGTCAGGCACCTGCATAGTAAAGGGTGGTCAGTAGATGGAAGGAGAAAGAGACGAGAACAACTGCCCCCCATTCCAGTCCATCTGGATTGTCTTAGGAGCGAGGTCTCGATTAGGGAAAATGATCCAACTACGCCCCACTACGCAAAATCTTAAGTCATGCAGCCTGACGTCACGACACGACTGTAGGGCGCTTGTGAAGAGGGAGAAACGAGCATAAGACAGTTGTTAAAATCATAAGTAATCCACGGAGAGAGAAAAAGGGGCTTCAGGAGCCGAAGTTGAGATCGTGACTAGATGCAGCACCCCCAGCAATGCAGGACCCTTATTTGTACTCCAGCCAACGCCATCTATATGTATATCAGTAGATTAGATATTGAATGGTGCGTTGTCTATGGGCGGAGACTTTGAGAGCGATCGACATTCCCTGATTCCTCAAGCTCAAGATGGACAAATTCTGGCTCACTTATTTGCGTGACATTTCCATCGACTGCTTTCGGGGCGTTGACGTTGAGAGGCTGAGAGGTCACCATTCGGGCCATTACCTGACGGGCATAGAAGCCATTGGGTACGAATACTACATCAGGAATGAGAGATATTATATACTTTCAGCTTCGAAGAAAGGGTCAGTAGCAGGATTATAGTCTTCGTGACTATGCTTTGTCTGATTCCGGGGAATGAGAAAAGAACCGGGTTATGAAGAAAGTCACACACCCAATATGCAAGAATTGCAACAATGGTTGACACAAACTCTCTGGACAGAACCGGGCGGCAGTTCACAATATCGTGAGCCACCACCGTGTCGGAGTAGGCGCATCGACCCCCACTTTCGTCGAGAATGAGGATTAAAAAGATCCATTCACGACCGTTGGTCAAGACTCCACGAACCACCGATTTCCTATGATGGGGCCTTTAGAAAAAGAAAAACAGGGGACGAGCAGAAAGCTGGTATATTTACTTCGTTTCTTTTGCACGGCGAAGCATATGAAGGACAGCCTGCGGGGTCTGAGCTCCCAAGAGACGCAAGGGCCCTTCCAAAACGGATAGCATGGAGCCCCTGGGCATGGTACAGGGCACCGGACGGTTACGAGCGAAGTGCCTGTCTACGCAGAGCGTCAAGACAGAGATGACACATAAACACCGCAGTGAACGTACGAGCATCGCTGGGGGGTATGGCCATCACCGTCCAATTAACATAACCAGCTCCTGAGTTGAGGTGTTGGTTAGGAAGACTGGTAGCCGGATCGCTGTGTTCGAGTTTCAAGATGACCTTGTCCTCCTCGGCCATTGCGGCAACGCGGTAGAGAAAGGCGTTAATCCACAAATGCGCTGCGTCTTCATTCTACAAAAAAAATTGAGCACGGCTTGGGCAACATATGTATGTATTGAAAGCCTACACTTGGAGGCACATGGTCATCAAGGAATTGCAACTGCTCGAAGAGCCTCTCGGCAGACCAAAGCCCGGCTGCGCCGAGAGCATCGCCTGCGTCAGCATGCTTTTGAAGGTCCACCTGCCTCCTCAAGGTAAGCTCGAAAGAAGACACAATGCCATGTCTCTCGAGACATGATTGCGCTGGGTTAGATGTCAGCAGATTCGCATGTCCATCAGCTCTGGATCGTAGCATGTCGAGGAGGGTTTCTAGCTCCCCGACCAACTCTGAAGCACCTTCATCCTCCGCGTCACTGGTTTCCGGGTCCCCGCCTTGTGCCCTCAGACGACGTTCTAGGTCCTGTCTCTCGACTAGCTGGCTGATGGATTTGATGACGAGTTTGAGTTCGAGGTCATTCGGACTAGACATATCCTGCTCCATGATGGTGAGTGGCGGTCGACTGGAAGGGGGGAAGAGATTGCAAGCGTTCCATTTTATATCGAGGCATTGTCTTAGGAGTACAATCCCAGTTAGGGAAATTGACCCTTAACGGTTTGGCTGCGCTCCACCACGCAAATCCAACATCGTCTCCAGAAGGGTCCAGGAAAGGATCGATCTATTCCTCCCCTTCCCTGCACCCAACCCACCTTACTCTTACCGTTGACCAAGTTATCCGTCATATCAACCGAACCGGAGGCAACGGCAAATCCACTGTTCCAATTCTCCAACTCCTGTCCAAGTTCACTACCCGGACAAACCGCATTCATCCCCTTGTTGGTTTTCTCATCGGATCTGGGTTGATTCTCCTTGTATCTTCCCAAACGCTATGTGTAAGCAATAAATCGTATCGCTGGGTTGTCCATGGCTGGCGATTCTTCTGGGAGATCAAGATTCACCGCGCAATGCAAATTACAGGTACAGTATTTCACTTTCGAATCGAGCACATTCAGCAACGGTAACTACGGTAGAACATACACATCGAAGAAGGGATCAGGAGCGGGATTATAATCCTCGTGACTATTCTTCGCCTGACCCCGACGAAGGATGAGCATTCTGGGAAGCGCTGGAAGGAATCACATACCCAATGTGCAAGAATTGCGACAACGGCAGACACACCCTTTCTACACAGATCGTGTGTGATGCCACCGGCGTAAGTGAACACCTTGCAGGAATAGATGTAGCGGCCCCCATCCTCATCAAGATTGAGGATCAGAAACATCCATTCCCGGCCATTGGTCAAGACTCCGCGAATCGTCGATTTCCTTTGCTACGCTGTAAGAAAAACAAACAAAGGGAGGGAGCCAAGACTTACTCTGCCTTCTTCGCGAAGTCAACCATCTCAAAGATGGCTTGCGGAAGCTGAGTTCCCAAGCGCCGCAATGGGCCTTCTGAAACGGAGAGCGTCATCACCGTCCAATGGGCGTAGCTCCCTACTCCAGTGCTGAGGTCCTGGTCCAAAGCCCTTGCAGCCGGATCACGTTCGAGTTTGACGATGACCTTATCTTCCTCGCCCATTGCGGCAACACGATATAGAAAGGCGTTGATCCACAGGTGCGCCGCATCTTCATTCTACAGGGAATCCTTGAGCATGTCTCAGCCGATAGTTATGGTGAAAACTCACAGTTGGAGGCACATGGTTCTCGAGGAATTTCAAATGTTCAAAGAACATGTCTGCAGACCAAAGCCCGCTTGTTCCGAGAGCATCACCAGCGTCAATGCGATTTTGATAGTCCGCCGGCTTCTTCAAGCAAAGTGCGTTAGATGAAACAATGCCTTGCCTATTGAGATCTTCCTGCAGTGATTGGCTGGTCGGCGTCACGGGCTCATCGACATCTCTTCTCGACCGCATCATTTCGAGGATACCTTCCAGATCCCCTTCCATTTCTGAGTTATCGTTGCCCTGTGTGTCATTAGCGTTAGAACCCCCGGCCTGCAGTGCGCCCAGGCGACGTTCTAAGGCCCAATTTTTAGACAATTGCTTGGTAAGGCTCACGAAGAGCGAGAGCTCAAGGTCACTGAAAATGTTTTGCATGACGCTTGGTGACGATGAGTGGATGGAAAGAAAAGACAAGAATGTGCACCGAAACAGTTTAGCTTCAGGGTTTGTCTTGGAAGCAGATTCCCTATCGGGGGAGTCGGAAACCAGCTGCGCTCCACTGAGGCAAACGCAGGCTCCATTTGGTATTCCAAAATCGTAGCGCAGAGTTGAGCACAAATAATGGTCAAATAAAAGGGGGAAACGAAGAAATGCAGTCATAAAAAGGTCGTTAAATGTTAGCGTAAGAGGTTCATAGGTATCAGCGAGCAAAAAGAAAAAGAAACTGCTCGGGTATCTGTGCACGAATCGTAAGATCCTCAAGAATCTCGTCCCTTCCTCTCAATTACTTCCCTCCCCCCTTCCCTTCTCCTTCTCCTCCCCCTTACCCGCATCTTCACTCTCACCCTCATCCTTCCTACCACCCGGACTGGGTGCAGGCAAATCCACCGTCCCGACTCTCCAGCTCTTCACCAACTCTTGTCCAAGTTCACTATCCGGATGAACCGCATTCATCCCCAACGTCGGCTTTCTCGTCGGATCTGGTCTGCTTCCAGCCGTCAAGGAATTGCGTTTCTTCAGTTTATTCGTTTTGGGCGCAACAGAAGGCGACGGGGAATCAGGCGGCGAAGGCAAGTAGCCACCGCCCTGTGTGGGCGGTACAAGGCCAGGTGTAAGAGGCGAGAGCATTCCAGAGGCTACGAATCCACCAGTCGTAGCCGATGGCATGGGAGTTGTCATCGTCATCCCGCTCGTCGAGGTCGTTGTCAAAGTAGGGTTGACTGCGGTTGAGGTTTGGGGTTGACCTCCAGCTGGCGTTGACGTTCCACTCCCAGAACCTGTTTGCGCCAACGCGGCAAACGAATGCACACCCCCAGCGGCGATAGCAGAAGGGAACACCGCAGGACCCCCAGATGGCGTAGTATACGTCGACACCGCTCCATCCGGCTCCCCAGCTTCGTCATAACCTCCGCCATTCCTGCCCGAAGGCAAAGCCACCGCTACCGAGTCTAGCAACACCATCCGCGAAGACGCCCTTGACCCATGTTTTCGCTGAGCAGGTGGCAACCCAGAGACGCTGACCATCGGACTCGTCATGCTCGTACTAGTCGACGAGATCCTCGAGACCTGCGGGACAGGTGCGGCTGCAGGAGCAGCTGCCTTTACCACAGCCTCGTTAGCCGCGGAGGTTGAGTTCTTCCTCGACCTCAACCCAGAAGGAATCTTGGCCTTTCTCGACACAAACGAAGCAATCGTCTGCGTCAAGGACGTCTTCCTCGTCCTCTTCCCCTGTCCTTTCACCTCGTCTTCATTTGGATCACCAGGCGTGGTAGGGGATGTGACGGGTGGCATTCCTACTGGAGTCGAACTCGCCGGAGGAGGATTGGGAGTTGGCGTTGGTGTAGATGAGGGAGGAGGGTTGGTTACAGGGGTGGATCCAGAAGGAGGAACAGGAGCCGGTGCAGGTGCAGGAGTAGGCGTCTCAGGCGCGGGCTTCCCAGTACCAGGCGGGTTCTTCACAGGCCCACCAGGCGCAGGCGCAGGAGCTGGTACTGGAGGTGGAGCAGGCAAAGTAGGAGCGGGAGGCGCAGGAGGAGGTTCAGGGAACGAATGGTCGAACCACGTTCCTGGAATAAGCGCGATTGGCAAAAGCCACGTGGCTGTCAACAACACTCCTTTGCCTTTTCCAAAGCGTCAGCCAGTGCAAGAGTGGTTATTAGGAAGGGGAGAATACGAACCTTTGTCGTAACTCTTGATCTGCTGCCAGCTCCAACTGATAAACGTCCCAACGTAGCCGAGGTACGGTGCGAGTCTCTATATGCAAATCGTTAGGGATCCACATTTCATTGGCGGTGAATGGAACGCACCTGCAACAACAAAACAGTAGGCTGCAAAGGCAAGGGTAGAGCCGTAACGGGTACATTCTGCAAGAACCACGTCAGAGCAGTGGTGATCATCGCTGCCCTCTTGGTCGCCTCGATCGTCTTGTCCGAGAGAATGGCGAGAGTAGGCGGTGGGAGACAGCTGTTGAAGAGTGATTAAGTGGAGATCAAAAATCAAGAAGAAGCAAACTCACAGTCGATACCCCCACCAAAACACCTGCACCGTCAGCTTATCCTTGGATGGCGCCCACGCTTGTTCAGCTACCATCCGGCGCGTCCTCACAACCTTGCCTCCCTTCCTTCGTGCGATTTGAGCATCCGAAGTGCGTCCTATAAACCATCATCATCAGTACTCATCCCCTTCCAGATCGAAGAACATAAAGAAGACTAACCTTGGCGTTTATGCAAAGCCCCAGATCCAGCAACAGCCTTGACCGCACTCGAAACACCACCACTTGCAAACGTCGGAGAACCGTACGCCGAAAGCGTAGGCGACGGTGTCCCATCCTCTTCCTCCTCCTTGGCTTCAACCTTGCCTTGTACGCCAGCATTGGAAGACCACCAACCCAAAGAAGGAACCCACCCTCTCCCTTTGCCTTTATCGCTCGCCTTGGGTGTGTCAAGTCCACTCTCAGATCCAACAACTGTCGTCCCTTCCTCGCTCTCCCCAGGATAATCGACATCAACACCACCTTCGAGATATTCATCGCCTTCGTCATCCTCCTCATCAGCCTCCCACAAAACATCCACAACTTCACCCATCTCAACGAGGTCATGTAAACCAGGTATAAGGGGGGAATAGAGCATGATGCTTCCTCCATCACTGAAGAGGTTTGTTCCTCCTCCTCCTCCTCCTGTCCCTGTATCTCCTCCTCCTTCTCGATCTCCACCAGCGATAGGTCCACCCCCTCGCTCCCCATCTCCTATTCCACCCTCTCGATCTCCACCAGCAGCAGGCCCACCCTCCCGATCGCCTCCAGCGATAGGCCCTCCACCCAAATCCGGACTCTCATCCTCATCAACAGGCGGCAACGGAATAACACTCCCCGGCGCCCCAGTTCCTCCACTCCCAATCCCCGTATACGGCGTAGCAGGTATATGTCCCGTCGTTTGGTAACCCTCCAAGATCTGCCAGATATTTCGTGTACCAGGTGTACGCGGGTGGTGTCTCCTGTGCGGGCTGCGTGGTGTGCGAGGTGTACGAGGACCTGGTGTACGTGGAACACGTCGACGTTGGTCTGGGTTTGGTTTAGGTGTATCTGGAACTGTCGGCTTCTCCTCCCCCTCTTCCACTGGCCCCTCCTCTCTGGGCCCTTTCTCCTCGTCACCACCTTCCTCACCTTCTCGGCCCTCTCCACTGTCGCCCTCGCCCTGCTCAGGCAACGGCTGATCCCCCATAACACTCACACTCCACAACAACCTCACGACATCCTCATCCACACCCTCCGGTACCGCATCAGCAGGCGGGATCGGTCGACCCGTCTTGCTATCCCGTTTAGGTACGCGTGGTTTGGGAGGAGGAGGGAGACGAGAGGGGAACGGTGAGCCTGGGTAGGTGTCGCCTGGGGTTTCTGTGGGTGGGTGTTAGCATGAGATTCATCCAGAAGGAGAAAGGGGAGTAGGTAAGAGCAGAGGAGATGAGGGGGCAGAGAAAGAGAAAGAAGACATACCAGGCGGATAAGGCGTGGGCGGATACGGCGTCTGCGGAATCTCATTAAAGATCGGAGGAGGCGGGAGCGCATCAATCAACTCTTGAATCCTCTGAGCGAGTGATTCAGGGTCGACTTTGGGCGCCTCTCCTCCATTATCCACTGCTTTCGTTGGTGTCCCTGATCCTGAACCGAACCCAAAACCAAAGGAAGGCTTCGAAGACGTAAGACCGAGGAACGACGCAAAACTCATCGACGTAGCCTGTGTCGCAGGGAGAGCCGCAGTGGGAGCTTCAGGCGAGTTGGGTGGGACGGAGATGGGTGCTATGGCAGGTGAGGCGACGAATGGATCGACGTATCGAGAGGTCTGGCGTTGTGTGGGTGTTTGCGTTCCTGATCCCGTTGCTCCTCGAGTAGGCTTATACCCTCCTGAAGCAACAGGAGGAAGCACACGTTGGGACGACGGAGCAGCAACAGGCGAGTTGACAGCAGTCGTTTCGCCCGATCGCACCTCCTCCTCATCAGAGCTATCATCCTCCTCTTCACTCGAGGAACTCTCGTCTCGATCGTACTCGACAAGCTCGACGTCGTCTTCAGCTCCTTCGTCGACCATACTGAGCAGCTTGGCATGCCGGCCTTGGGGCTTGACGTTGTCCACCTCCTGATTTGGGGTATAATTCGGTGGAGGAGCTGTGGAAGTGGACGAAGCAGGTGCATTGGGAGGAGAGGTTTCAGTGGACGGTCTTGAGCCCATAAAGTAGATAAGCTGAGGTTGTCCTGGTGTAGACTCCTGTTTCGTCGCTTCTCCCCCTCCTGGCGGCGCTGGCCTCTCAGCTCCTGCACCCTTCGCACTCTGCCCATCTCCTCCTGCTCCCCCTAAAAACGCCCCAGGAATACTCGTCACACTCCCCGATACCTTATGCCACAAATTCTTCAGCTTGTACTTGGATCGTTCCTTCGACCCTCCAGAGTGAAGCGACGAGGCACTCGTCGATCTTCTGAGCTTTCCTCCAGAGGTAGAACTGCTGCCAGTACTGGATGTCGCGGTTATCGTCGATGCTCCTTCACTCGAGATAGCGGTCGTAGCGGAATCTGACCCCTGAGCACCAGACGAAACAGAGAGATGTGATCGAAGTCTCTCCGCCAACGGTCGATACGCATCAAGCGACTGGCGTCTATCGATAGGTGGTTGCTTGGGTTTAGGCATAGAAGACTTGGATGGAGGTGATGAAGATAAGGAGGTCTGAGCTTCAGGAGATGAAGTGGATGCCCCTGAACCAGAAGTGGTAGAGCTGGAGGAAAAGGGAAAGAGTCGATGCATGTTGCCTTCTGGAAGATGTAGCCGGCGCTAGGCTCTTCAGAGAGCAGGTCAATCCTAACGAAAGGGGGCGTCATGAGTCCAAAGACCACGAAGGAGCTACGAGCACCACTCACCTAGCAGGCCACCCCAGCCCACGACTGACAACAAAGCAAGAAGAGAACGACGACGTGGGCCTAAGAAAGTAACGACGACGTCAAAAAGAAGCCAGAATTCATCCGACAACCAGCAATGGCCTCTGAGAAACGCCGAACAGGAAATAGACGGATGATGGGGATGATGATACAAGAGAAGGGCTCAATAGGGGTTCTTGGTGTGAATGGGGCGTGGGATGCAGAGGCTGATCGATGATCCGGGTTTTCAGGATAGGGGCTACTTCGAGTTTGACAACTGAATCCATACTTGAAGTGCCTACAGACTGGTGTTGACGAAATGTGAGGCAAGGATCAAAAATTTAGACCACCGGAAGAACACTTCGAATGCAGTGAATCAAACCTCGTGCTGCCGCGCACTCAGCTATGTGAAAGGTGCGATGAGAGGCGGCAATGTTAGTCGTTCCACCATACCCGAACGTCTTACTGCTATGAAAGTGCCCCGGCGAGGCCAGCGACTACTTGACCTTGCTTTAGCTGGACTAACGATAGACTCGCTACGCTTCAGTTTCCAGATCATTAGGCCCATCGACAAGTAACACGGCCCTCGCTGCCGCCCGCCTGCGGCGGGCTTGCGCTCGGGCACACAAAAGAGTGGGCGAGTAATTAGTCAACAGCCTCACTGAGGGATATCAGATGCGGCTAGCAGCATGAACGACGTACCTCCCAACACCGCAATTATCAATACGTTAGTATGTTAAAGCAAAAACAAGGGTGGGCCTGAGCTTGAGGATGTCCCGGGCATCAACAAGTGAACAACATAGAAAAGCCCAATTGATTCTTTGACAGAAAGAGGGACATTTATTTACTGCAATGACCAGTTAGTGTGGCACAACAAAAGTATGGGAAAGCAGGAGCACTGGTTGGACATCCAGTGATAGTGATGCAGAGGTTTGGGCGTATTTGTTATCGTCCCATCAACTTCCGATGGATTGATCGTTACATAAAATTACGAGTTGTAGGGACCTAGCTAAAGCAAGGTCGAGGTCGATAGCACAAGTCTCGCCTCGCTTCGCTACGGCGGCCGATTCCGATCTCAAATTGCTTTTAATATTCGACGTGAGGATAAGCACTGGCTTGGAAGGCACAATGCAAGTTGTTCCGCTGTTACAGCAGTTTCCGTGGATCTTGAGAATTGATCGGAATCGCGCCTGTGCCTTCGAGATATACTCGAAATATTCAATACACCGTCTAGAGTCATAAAACTGACTCCTAAAATATTCTCGGTATGAGAAATGTCCCTCAGACTCGTCTGACAGTAACAGAAATCCATGGGTGCCCGTGGACTGCCTCCATTGCGCCCGCTGCGCGTGTCGTGGGCATAATTGATGTGCATCTGCCATATCTCATTCATCTTCCACCCGTTTGCTGAAAAATTGCTCATGAATATTTACTATGAGTGCCATCGTGTTGGCACATTTTTCTGCCAACGTCGCGGCAATTTCTAAATATCTTCGAATAAAAAGTTGCCTTTGATCAAAGTCGGTTGATTCTCAAGATCAACGGAAACTGCTGTAAGCGCTTTAAGCCAGTGACCGACTTCACCCATCGCGTTCGCCACAAATCAAGTCAGCGCGGGACGACAAACGATATACAGATTGTGACGCGTTGCAAGAACAGGGGCCACGAAGACAATCTTTCATGGAAGTACTGACTGACTGACTGACGTAAGGGGAAACATCTGGCAACTTGTGAAAATGAAACGCCAACAAGCTATAACTCGGATACGAGGATTCGAACCCCGAGCTGGCGCGCAACCAACTATGTATAAACATACGATAACGAAAGGCGGCAATGTTAGCCATTTCACCATATCCGACCGTTGAAGGTCAAAGTGCCTGCACAATCTAACACATATTACCATCTCTGATCTCTGAATCTGAAATGGAGGTGGAATGGACACGGTGGAGCCATGGATGAGCGATGGGTAGACGTTAGACCTGTGGCGAGGCCTGAAATGTCACATCGACCACTCAAAGTGATTGGAACGACTCTGAATTCAGCATACAGAAATTCAAGGCCTAGGAAGAAGGAACATCGAAATTATGCAACAGCATCAAAAATAGTAACTCAGAGGCTACGCACGATATTCATCATTGTCTACATTGAGGAATAAAGGAAAAGTGAAGAAAGCCGGCCGATCCGTGTACTGAAGACGCAAGGACTCTCTCTCGATGGACTGATAAGCTCAGCTTAGGACCAAAATTAGATGGTAGACTACATCGCACCCTGTGAGACTAGATTATAATGCTTAGTATACACGATCTCGACTTTACCATCGATTGGTTATTGGCATTCTCCCTCATTAGCAGACCACTTCCTGCTACGCACTACTACTTCCACACCATCATATATCTGGCTCGATAAGGGTTTTCCGAGGAACTATGCGCGCAGTCGACGCATACAAGAAATCGAAAGCGAGAAAAAGCTTTCCCAGAAACTAAGCATTATAACGTTTGTACAGGGGATCGAACCCTCCACAAACTTCCCTAGGGAGATGCCACGGCGACGATAGCCGTTACGCCATGTCCCACCACAGAAGTTTTTACTCCACACCATGTAATGAATTCCATTTGAGGGCTCGTGGAGGATCGTTTCCCAGGCCCCCTAGAATCACCTCATCCACCACTGGAAGCCTAGACTGGAGCGCAATATCTGTGCCGGCTAGTACGAGTTGCTGGTTTAAAAGCTACCACGGAAAGTATCTCCTCATCTTACGACTGAGGCAGTCAAATAAAATAGTCTACTCAATCAAGTGTTCCAAATTAATTCTAGTCCAAACTCTGGCGTTTCAAGACAAAAGCATGGATTCGAGAAACCCCTACTACCGACACTAATGACAGGCGGTAACCTTGGCATTTACACCACAAGGGTGTATATGTGACTTGTAAATTATTCATCTGCTCTCTGTTGGACACCAACTTTAGGCTCGCTGAAACGCCAATTGGAGCTGAGTAGATATTCGGTAACTGTATCCTCCCCGAGCGCCCAGACAGATCTCAAGCCTACAGGGAACGGAAAGTGGGGTATTATTAGTTGGCCAAGAGGATTGAGGTTTCCGATGGGGCGACGATAGGGCTGGCATATGAAAAGAGGGTTAGCAGAGCATCCATCCACGCGTTCGGAATTTGAATGTCAAATCGTACAAGTAATCGGGAAGAATAGAGACAACAGCTACCTTCTCAGTAGAGGAATCGAAGTGTCAGGGCAACTGGGTATTGCGAAAAGTCAAATTCGTCTGGCCTCTTCTGGCCCCTGGATCAAGATCGTCGAGCCCCTATCTAAGCCCATCCATCAGTGATTTCTAGAACCCCCCAAGTACAAGCGCCCAACCTCCAAAACTCGTTCAGCGTGTTGCTTGGCATCTTTCTTCGCTGTTAAGCCCGTGGAGATTGGCGCGGTGTTCTCTTAGAAGCTCCACAAGTTTCGTCCTCTTTATTTCGAGTACAAGCCGCCAACGCAGAGTGGGAAGCGAATTTATCTCGGACGAGGATAATGCTTCTCCCCGATCTTGACGCCCACCGGCGCCAAGTGGCTCTTCACAAGCTCGAATTCCTACGCATGGGGTCATTGTTAGCCTCCTGTCTCGTGTAAAGTGGGACACGACTTGCCCTCCATGTATTATTCAGCCCTGCTTACCAGACGTTCTACGAGATATCAGCCTAGTATCGATTATTCGCGTAGCCAAAAAAAAAAAAGGGGGGGGCTCTCGCAATCACGATGGAATGACTGTAGATGTCCAATTCATTGTCAACGAGAGCCCGTGATGCAAGCCAAGGCTGCCAAAGCCTCATGCTCTTTTCTTCCTTCGGAGGTTTGCCCACGCCGGTTCATTTTTTCTGCTTAACCTTTCGGTGTAGTGCGGAGCTCAGACGATCTTCTTCGCTTCCTTGTGAGTCCAAGGATGGCGTAGCGCTTACCTCCTCTGGGACTGGGATCATTGATGTACTGATAGTCGTTCCCACCTCGGGTGTTCAACGCATTTCGAGACCTCGAACTACTCGACTTTGGCCCTTGCTCAACAACTGGAGAGCTCAAAAGTCCAAAAGTCTGGGATATGGAACGGTGAATTCGGGGCTTGGCTTGCCTACAATTACACCAAGTAGTACAAGAACGATTTCATTTTGAAATTCGAAGCAATTCTGACGTTGATAATTATCAGGGTATGATATGTGTGTACGCCTTCGCTTTGCTCGGAGGGCGCAGAGTACACTGAGCGCCATTGAAGGTGGCTTCTATTTCGTAGGCTATTCATGATACTGCATGAATTTGGAAATCTTAAACTCTCAAGCACGGTTGGAGACACCAGTAAAATCCGTTCTCCACTCGAAATGAAACCCAAAGTAGTACTGGGCGTTACCTGGTGACTTTCCAGTACGTATTCACCGCACCAGGCCTCCATGGTAAACGGAGTGCAGGAGCCGTATAAAAGCTCGACAAATTTACAGGATAGCCCCAGCTTACAACCCTCAGCTACAAATCCCCATTCTCAACATGCAAATCGGTGTTACTTCACTCCTCGTCACTGTCTCTGTCGCACTTGGGTAAGGCATTTAACATCAACAGCCCTCTGATACTGTCGTCTCTCTCGTCTCATCTTGAGCTAATCCTCCCTGTTACAGCGTCCTCGCCGGCCAGAACTGCAAGTGCCAGGCGTCCAATGGCCAAGGTCCCCAGTGGAACGGTCTGACCGACTACTGTTGCCGCGGAAACGGTGGTGCCAAGCACGGAACCGTTCGAACATGCCTTCTTCCCGGTACTGGGTACTTCCCTGGACCTAACAACCAGGTGAAATTTTGCTGAAACTCGGTCATCCTACACGACATACTGACAATGCCGTCCAGTGCTCTGCTGGTGGAACCAACTGCCTTGATTCTGGTGCCTTTGTTCGATGCTGCCAGGAGAATGGTGCCCCCAGCGCCTTTTGCTGGAACTGATTCTCAAGTCCATCGGGCTTTGAAACATACCAGCCTTTGAGTTTCGTTGTTCGATCTCCCACCATGTACAAATAGCCAGTGATTGGATTGAAACGTTGATACCTTGATACTGCACGCCTTGCTATACCCAATCCAGTCACCGAGAATTTGAATGGTGTCTCCCAGAAGCGAGACGGCACAGAGCTTGAGGCATGGCACCGAGGACCATTAGATTGTAAGAGCTCTTCGAAGAGAACCTTTGTCGAAATCATTTGCTCAACTGCCTAGATTCCCCTTTGAAGGGACAGACATTTGACGAGCTCCCCCAGTGCACGTCGCCAGAACGCCTATATCGAGCATTCTCATCATATACACACCGCTCAAATTCCTGCTTCAAGGTGGTCGAGAATCTCTCGTTGCTCTCTACAACAAGCTAAGGGTAGTCAGACGTTCAGTCACTCGACACCCTAACAGTCGCGTTTTAAGGCGCAGTGCGCGGCGACGCTCCGCGCTTCAGGGCGACTCCTGAATATTGCCATAGGTTAATCATCACAGTAGGTCGGTCGATCCGTTCACACCAGTGCCAGCCACACCCGAGCATGCCTCTTACTTTTGCACCACCATATTGCTAGCTTCAACACCAGTATATACACACTCAATGCATACCAGACCTCGAAGGCAAAAATAGCATCTATTCAAGATGAAATTCATCGTTTGGTCAGGGTATTGAACCCTGCGCAAGGTTCCTTGGGAAGATGCGGCAACGATGGCCATTGCACCATGCCCCACCATAGAAGCTGATACTACATACCGTGCGATGCATTATTCAATTTGCGTGCTCGCGGGGAAACACTCGGATTATTTCCCAGTTCTCCTGGAATCACCCCAACTAGCAACCCAACGTGGAGCATAGTATCTGTGCCGGCTAGAGGTTCCTTGGTCAAACGCTACAGAAGTATAACCACATCTACTGTCATTTAGGAAAGAATGAGCACGATTGGCTCCAACAGGGAGCCTCGGTGCAATCTTCGCCGAGCTAAAGGCATGGTTCACAATGTCACAAATAAAACCCTCACCCGCCCGCGCAGACGTCCTCCAGTGGTGAAACAGCAAACGCTGTTTACGCCATATCCAACTGCAGAGGTGTTTATGCGCTGCGCAATGTATTCACGGATTCCTTGGTTTAAGGCTTCTCTGAATACGAAAAAGTAGGCGGGATGAACCCGACATGGGCATCATGAATCCAAATGTGTTCTATTTGGCTCAGGCGGCAGAGGCTCCTGGAGAATAACGCCGGTCTTGTCTAGCGCGCACATCACTTTGAAGAACGATGGTATTGTACCGGTGGGGAAGAGACGACGGTAGCGGTCAAGGGATCAGGATAGTAGCATAAACAAAAGAAGGGGCAGAAAAAATTCTGTAGTATTACTGCGCTAATCGAGAAGCTGGTGAGGACGTCTTCATCCATTGATCTGTTGTAATACTTCCCCCGCACGCCCCGGCTGTCTTGGAACGGTAGCTTGGCTTTGGAAGCAACCAAGAAGCAACCCAAGTCTAGCGTCCTTAAAGTTGCAAACTGAAACATCGCGCTTCAAGGCAATTACTAACTGAAATATCCCCAATTATAAGACCGCATCCGCCTTTCCGTTCATGGCATACAATCCAAACATTCACCTCAGATCGAGCTGCGCCCGCACAGGACTCGCCCTGAGCCAAAGCTGCGCAATGCACACCAATTACTGGCCATCGGAAACGTCTAACCAAGGCAATGTCAGTTGGAGCTGGAAAGGCGAGTAAAAATATGGTCCCTGCATGCGCAGCGCCAAACATGCAGTTCGAAGAACATGCAACGTCCAGGGAAGCCATTCAGTAACGAAGGTACGTACGCAGTCGGCATAGCTATCTAAATCTCAAACAAGGTGCCTTACAATCAAAGAAGACCCCGAAAATCCAGCACTACGTACTGCGGCGTAGAGAAGTGGAAGCGGAAGTACGGAACGACGGAACGTCGGCGACCAAGGTCATCACGTTTTGTCAGGGGTAGATTGGTAGCGCTCGGTTTTAAAAGAGATGTCTGGCCTCGATGCTAATCAGAACTGAGCTCACGAAGCAACATTGGATGATTCAGGCGCTAAGCAGCCTCATTGTAACATCGAAGAATTAGCACCTAACGAGGATTGGATGAACAAGGGGCGCTTTCGTTCCTTTCAAGAAATGTAAGGCTTGATTCGATTGCAAAGTCCTAGCTTGAAGGATCAACTTCGATACAAATTCGAACGCTGTGGTTGCACCGATGTTGCACCAACATAAGGGAAACGAAGAAGCTTAGATGCCTATCAATTGATGGACTTCCTTCGAGTACGGCATGTTGGGAGGTGGTGAGGCAAGCTGCGGATTGCCATGTTTGGACGACCTTCTGCAGCCCAAAGCCCATAACCTGCCGATTATCAACGTCTTTTCATTGAACGCGCCATGAAAGCGAGCGCCGTACCTCGAAATTGCATTTTCGGGGCAAGCAAAGGACTGAAGAAACCTTGGCTTCAGACACGGCATGAGGACGCGTCCAAGGGTTACGGCTCGGACCCCCACGCGAGTTAACGAAAAGCAGTACACTTCTGATGACCTTCCCTGACGCTGTAAGCTTCCTTGGTTCCGTCGGCATCAATGGCATACCATCTCACCACCGTCCCAACCAACCAATGAGCGCCAATGAATTTCCGCGGTTGAGGGTTTCAAGGCAGAGCTTTACGTTCCCCTTCTCGACATTTGCTGTTCAAAGCAAAGGATATAAGAAGGTCGGAAAGTTTCAGCTTTCTTCACTATCCCTCATTCACTTCTCCCTTTCCTCTTCAGTCGAAAGCACTCCAGCTATGCTCACCAAGGGGTTCACCACTCTCGTCGCGCTCCTCTCCTTTGGAGTAGCGGTCCAAGCATTCCCTCAGCTCGCTGGTGAGGCAGACACTGCAGGTGTCAATGGTGGTCCTCGTCCACCGATCCACGGTGGCGTCAACCCACCCAACCCTCCTCCCCCACCCACATTCTTGGGTGCGAAGCTCGTTAACGACAAGGCGCACCCTTTCCGAGCACCCAAGAAGACCGACCTCCGTGGTCCTTGTCCTGGTTTGAACACCCTGGCCAACCATGGTGTAAGTCTCCCAGAGATCCTCGCTCGAGATTTTCCTGACAAAAATGACAGTGGCTTCCTCGTGATGGTGTCGCCACCCCTTCGCAAATTATCATCGCTGTTCAAGAGGGTAAGCTTCAGTGGCTTAGGAACGGTTAAACAGAAATCTGACAGGCCGATGGCAATTCAGGCTTCAACATGGAAAGTCGCCTCGCAAGGACCACCACCTACGCTGCTCATCTCCTCGACGGTAACCCAGTGACAGATCTTCTGAGCATCGGTGGCAAGACCCCCAAAACGGGCCCCGATCCTCCTGCTCCAGCCATCGTTGGCGGTCTGAACAACCATGGAACCTTTGAAGGCGACGCCAGTATGACCCGTGCCGACGCATTCTTCGGTGACAACCACAGCTTCAACCCTGCTTTGTTCGAAGAGGTTAGTACTTTTCCCTTTCCTCACCCACCGCTTGACTCACCCACTCGTGTTCCTCCAGTTCAAGAACTTCAGCATGATCTACGGCAACGGTTTCTTCAACACCACCGTCGCTGGTGAATTGCGCTTCCACCGTATCCAACAATCCATTGCCACCAACCCCAAGTTCGAGATGCTCGGTTTCCGTCACAACACCGCCTACGCTGAAGCCTCCTTCCCTGCCACCTTCTTCGTCGACGGTCGCAAGACTGGCTCCGAGGCAGGCCAGCTCGATATGGTCACTGCTGAGCGCTTCTTCAAGGACATGCAGTTCCCCGTCGACTTCAACAGGCCTGCAGCGCCTGTCAGCGGTCAAGATATTGGTGCGATCTACGCCGCTCATCCTACTCAGCCTGGAAAGAATGTGAACGGTGTTAACACCTTCGAGGTCGACACATCCATCGGAAGCATCACCGACGCGTGCGGGTTCTACAATGGATTTGTCAACGTCAAAGTCAAGGGCCTCTATCCTAACCCTACCGGTATCTTGAGGAGGAACCTCATCAAGAACCTCCAGTTCTTCTATGACACCTTCGCAAGCTCAGGTTGCCCCCAGATTTTCCCTTACGGGCAGGAGTAATTGAACACTGCAATGGACAATTCAATCAAGTATCATTCATAGGATTTCCTACTATTTATTGGGTTTTAGTATACTTTTATCCCTTATAATGCCCATGATATTACTCACTATACGGAATTCATTCGATTCTTGAGCACGAGCATTCTCCCAAAAGGTATCGGAACGACTAGGACTCTCCATGGAGAACTGCATGCAATATAACACATTTGGCCGAATCGGGGAGCCAGCGATGAGTGACGGTCATACAAGAAGAGCCACTGTGAAGGGGCCTCAGACCACGCGTGCTGCAACATCATCGCAAAAACAAACCCGTGGCCTTCCATAATCGAGATCCTGGCTGAGCCTGTGCGGAGGATGGTGATACTGAGTCAATGTCTGGTTTCGAGGTAGACTAAGACAGGACCTGTAGTCGTGTGAACTAATCATGTGGTGATAGAGGTGGGCGCTTATCAGCGCCGCATTCATGCTCTTTGCAGCAAGAGTGTCCATTACTCACACGAAGAATCGTGAACTCAGTTTAGAATATTTCTCAACAGTTATCTCGGAGTCTACGGCCTCATGTCGTCCTTCAAACCAGACCACCATCGCCGAGGCCCAAAGGAGTTGGTTCAAAGTCTGCATTCGTTGGATATGTGGCAAGTATCCGAGTCATAGAGAAAAGGCTGATACATTGTGTTGACACAGCGCTATAATTCGGGTAGTAATACCGACCCGTGCTAGGTCGCATACACCTAATCCCAACAGAAGGCGCTGGGAGCACCCTGGGACTGGCAGCATTTCACAAACTGGCCCGAGTTGAGGCAGTTGGTTCCACCAGCAGAGCACTGTGAGATAGTGCGTCGTCAGTTTTCAGATCAAGCAGTTCTTTTTACATGGGCGCCCGACTCACCTGGTGGTTAGGTCCAGGGTAAAAGCCAGCGAAAGGCGCAAGGCAAGTTGCGACAGTCGCGAAGTCAAATCCTCCTTGTCCACGGCAGCAGTAGTTCGTCAAGTCGTTCCATTGAGGGCCTTGGCCATTAGCAGCTTGACACTTGCAGTTCTGGCCTGCGAGTGCGCTATTAAGGAGTATTTCTAGTAAGGGACAGAAAGACTTGAGCTTGGATAATGACGCACCCAGAGGCAACGGAAATGGCGACGAAGAGAGAAGAGAGTTTGAAATGCATAATTTGAGAGAAGGCTTCTGTGTAATCTTCCGTGAGGTTGAAGCTCTACGGAATCCAGCTCAAGGTACATAGCGCTTTTATACCCACTGAAGTCACAACTAAAGATAGAAATATTGGCTTGGTGGGTCCACTGGCTGCACTCTCGGCGAACGCTCACGCAGTTTACTCGACTCGAAGGCGTCCCAGAAGACATCGGAATTTCCAAAACTAACCATATGGGCAGCTCAATCCGCCGGCATGGTGTCGGCTGCTCCAGTGTCTTCTCGAGCTAAGCTTGACGGGGATTTCGAAGTTCGGATCATCCTTCTGGATTAGGTTGCCTAACACCACGCAATGAGCTCGTTTATAGAAGGGAAGTTCTGGTACTCGGCTGACCAGAGCGCGTCTTAGGCCGTTGACATTAGCAGCCGCCGACAGTTCAAGCAGCAAGCCACAGGGTGAACCCTCAGGCATCCTATTTGGCATTCGTTCATCCATATTAGCGCAAAGGCGGCTTACCAAAAACCCTCTTGAGTTAGACCCAGACAGCACCGTGTTAGCATGGACACTGCGCTCTAGACATAAAGAAGCAGAGGACACCCATCCCCGATGGATATCGGAGGCTTGAAGGAATCATGGAATGACCGATGCTCCTCGGCATTCACCATCTGCCCAGTGCCGCCACAGAGGAATCATGGAGCTGTGGATTTCCAAGTCATAAGCTCCTCTCCAGGAGATATATCACCTCCGGCTCGCTCAATTCAGGGCTCGATCGGGTAGGAAGAGAGTATAGTTCAGGTCTCGATGGTTCGATGTATTGTTACATGGTCGTAGGTGAGTTCAAAAGAGCACACGAGCTTGTGGTTGGCATTGTTTCAATGCAGGTCGACCCCACACTCGGCCCTAGCAAAAGGCGCTGGGAGCGCCAACCTGAATCGAGGCAACGAACTCCACCAGCAGAGCACTAAGGCCACATCGTCAGTACATAGTTCAAAATAAGCAAGCCTCAGCATATTTCACCTCGTGGTTAGTCACAGGGTAGTAGCCAGTGCCTGGAAGAAGGCACGGCACGTTCGAATGGTTCCGAACTGGGCGCCGCCGTTTCCTCCGCAGCAGTGGTCGGTCAGACCCTTACACTGGGGACCTTGACCATTTGCAGCTTGGCACTTGCAGTTCTGGCCAGCGAGGGCGCTGTAGCTGGGGGTCAGAACAATTCGACGCAAGGGAAAGGGCGCTGCAGCTTCAATGAATCTAATCTCAAAGTACTAGTCTCCTTTCCCTAGCCTCGTCGATTCTCAAAATCAAAATCAAATTCGCAAATCTCAAATTAATGCCATCGAAAGCGGCTCTTGACGAAAACCACAGTCTTATGCTCACCTCTTCTCTCGGCGGTTCGGTTATGTCGGTTCATATCTCTGCATATTCTTTGGGCATGTATTGGACTGGTGCGAGGATCATATGATCTTCACTGGCATACTCAAGTTGGGCTACGTGAGCTGGTTCCAGCAAAGTAGTCCATGGTATCACTAATCATTGAGTATCGATTAACGCAGAGGGATAGCGCGTGACTGAGCGTGAAGGTACATACCAAGCAGGAGGCTCATGGTCACACCTGACCGGATTTTTGAACCTGTGGAAGCTGAGGGGTCGTTTAGCGTCAACGCGGACGCTCATAATGTTTGCGTATTCAGCCTGATTCAAATCAGAAGAGAAGGATCGGTGCACATGATATTCCAGAGAAGATTCCGCCAGAGCTCGTTCGCGAGTACTGTAAAGCCGCGAGATGCTCTAGGATTGCTCAACCAGAAACAGGACTCGCTGAACGTCTCGCGAGAATTTAGTGCGTAAGGAGCTGCTGTCATATCTGGTAGAAGATGCACGTTACATCTTGGTTCATTTCATCCTGTCTGAAGGGCGTGAGTTGGGTGTGAGTGCAGCGCGATGAATCGATGTGACTATTCGCACGCCTTTGGCTTTAGGCTTCGATTCTAATCTTGTATGATCGGCAAAAGATGGCTATTTTAATCTTCATCCTAGTCACCAGTTCAACTGAAAATACATTCGTCTTCCATTCTCAAACACGCAGATAGATTCTTGTCTCATATTCCAGCCCTATCATTGCTCCTTGGGAACGCCAGATCCTCCTGACCAACTACCATCCCATTGCCCATCGTTACCTGAACGTCTTTCAAAGTGGCATCGTCTTCTCGGACGGCTTTTGCAGTGAGGTACCCAGATGGTGGATCGGCGTAGATGTCTCCGATCTCAACGAGGGATGGACATGCCTCAAATGCACTTTTCGCTTGCGACGCAAAGATCTCCTTAGCATCGTCATCCAGGCCTTCAAGACCCTCTGCCTGGTCGCGGTAGAAGAATCGCTGGAGGTGAATAAGGCGAGAAAGAGATGGGATGATATCGGTCTAGCCACCGCCCGATAAAAGATTAGCATAGAAGCGTCATTGAATGAGACTGGGGACGCACGTAATTTGAGACCCTGATATCGTCCGTCTGCAAAGCAAGCTCTTTGAGGTTTGGGCACGCCAACACAACGCTATTCATCCATTCGGGATCATCAATCACGCTCTTCGTAAACTTCTTTTTGCCCTTTTTCCATGCCTCCGTCTTGAACTCCCCGTCGAGTGTCTCCCACCAGGTGGCTCCCTCGACATCCTTGAAGTTTCCTCCTGGATCGCCGTTCTGCTCGACGTTCAGGCTCTGGAGATTTGGAAGGCCACCAGAGACGATGGAACGAAGGAGATAGGGGACTTGAGCGTTCAGGGTGTCCGCGATTACCAAGGATATCAGTTGAGGAAGTAATGGGCCAAGAGCGCGAACGTCATTGAAGGGTGCCTTTTAAGCGAGATTAGCAAGGTGACCCACCGGAAGAGCAGGATGAACTCACACTCAGATGTCGAAGGTTTGGAAGGAAGGCTCCATTGTTGACTCGTTCTTGGACCCCATCGATGTCGAAGCGCGGAGTGTCCGTGTCACCATAGCTGAGCCCAATAAACTCAAGCTTGGGATGACGACTCCAGAATTCCATCGCCGTTGCGGTGTCATTCAGCGTTTGACCTCTAAGAGTCATTGATTCGAGGTTGGGGAAGGTGAGCGAAAGGAGCGGAGTTAGCTCCATCCATTCGTCTTTTTCCGAGTTTTGGGCAAGGTTGAGCGTCCTTAGCTGGGGGGCAAGGCGGGTGATGGTCGATAGAACGAGAGCGTTTCCCTTTTCATCAAGAGAGTTGTTGATGAAGCGAAGGGTAAGGTTTCGAATCCTCTATGACCTTGTTGAGTGCGATTGTGCTTTCAGAAGAAGCGACTAACCTCGATTTCAAACAGACCGCTCTCGTTAAGCCATGGATCGCTTTCGGGATCATCTCCCAAGTTGGTGAGAGTAAGGGTGTGGAGTTCGGGGCATTTCTCTTTCAACGCCTTCCAGAACTCCTGGCAAAGGTTGCCATATCCCTCGAATACTGTCCTATCCTCATCTAGGAACCAGCCATGCCCTTCCATGTGCAACTCGAGAGTGTGCATAAGGGGCAGCCGACCCGTTTCGATCAGACGCTGGAGACCAGTGACAACGTCGATTTGGTTCGGATCTTCTCTGACATCCTTTGATAGTTTGGATCGGATGTGGAAGCCTCGAACGAGGCGTCCTTTGTCAGGGTTGGCCAGAAGCTCGTTGATGACACGCAGAGCGGATGATTCGTTCTGGAGTATAAGATGGGAGTAGAGAATGGGGAGCACGAGATCGTATGTTCCCTTAGAAGCAAGCGCCAGAGCAACCAGGGTACGAGGAGAAATGTATAGAGGAAGATGGCCGGCGATAACAGGAAAGATTTCGGGTGGAAGGTCCAAGAGCACAAGGGGAGATTGACCAGTCATCGCGCAAATGAAGGCGTTTCGGTATTCAGTGCCAAAGAAAGCTTGGCCAGTGGGGGTGGAGGTGGTGGAGGTGGTCCAAGATACGGCGGCGGAATAAAGATGGGTGTGGAAAGGTCCGAAAGGGTGAAGATCCCATTAAGCTCGAACCGTGATTCTGACATGGGCGCTCTCAGAACTTGACGAAACAGGAGTTTGATGGTGATTTGGCATCTTGCCGAGAGTGCCTTGTGTTGATGAAACCAGGACAAGGAGCCACTGCTTTAGCCGTACTATCGCCACAATAAGCAGTGCTTCGTCGTTAGCTCGAGTGAATAGATATGACCCAAACACAGACCTCAGTCCGAGTTTGGGGGGTTGCAGGGGGCTGTGCCGGGAGGATGTGTGCTGACCACGAGACCATGACTGGTCTCCGAGCCAGTGGAGCCACACATACGAGGCCACAGTCCAGAATGTCTGGACAGCCGGCTGAGGCCTGGTTGTCGGACCAGCCAGCAATGCCAGACATTGATAGAGGGTGGGAGGGAGGGAAAGCGAGAGAGGATCTGAGTGCGAGGCGTCGAGCGTCAACGTCGTCGCGTCCAGCGCCTAGCAAAGCGCTGATCGCGACCTTTCAGACTCCGCTCGAAGCGCACTCATACTGCGCATGCTTATCCCGCTATATCGACTCGTACCTCATCTCTTACCGCTTCAATAAGCAGTGCTTCGTCGTTAGCTCGAGTGAATAGATATGACCCAAACACAGACCTCAGTCCGAGTTTGGGGGGTTGCAGGGGGCTGTGCCGGGAGGATGTGTGCTGACCACGAGACCATGACTGGTCTCCGAGCCAGTGGAGCCACACATACGAGGCCACAGTCCAGAATGTCTGGACAGCCGGCTGAGGCCTGGTTGTCGGACCAGCCAGCAATGCCAATCTGAGCTGGAAGCTCACAACTAGCGGCTGGGAGACAACCTGCCGGTACCCCAAAGAGAGCGAACAGCGAAGGGACATCATTTCAGGGATTTGAAGGGAGGAACGAGAAGTTGATTCGGAACGTAGAGTACAAGTAAAGGATATACAGTCAATCATCTTCATCTTGGTTGTGGACATCGTCATCATCAGAGTTTTCGTAAACATCGGAAGGGGCGCTCAGCCGAATACGGTAATGCTCGAACAATTTCCCAAGGTCGGCCATGACAGTGGATTTGTTATAGGCGCGAGCGGTGCTGAGGGGAACTACATCCTCCAGCCGTCTCCAGTATCGAAGAAAGGTCATAGACTTCCATCCACCCGTCTTTGCCACCGTCTCGGGTTCCATACCCTCAAGAAGGAGTGCCACCGTGCCACCAATCCTGAAACCGTGACCATGGACCTCGTCGAGGCCATTCTTCTTGAAGATGTTGTTGATGTGGCTGAGGAACGCGGTTTTTGTGAGGACGTAAGCCTTCCTCGCACCCTTGTAGGCAAAGAGTGGGGACTCTGGCGGGACATCGCTGTTGACCTTGAGGTGGTTCTCCAAACCGTCGAGTGGGCAGAGGTCGTCACCGCGGCTTGTGATGATTGCAAGGCCACCTTCGGGTCCCGTTGACTTTGTCCAAGGCAGGGGAATGGCAGCGGTTCGAGTGTCGGGGAAGTCAAGGACATTGGCAAAAGTGATATCCGCGCCACGCGTCACGAACAGGGAATGGTCCTCCTTGAAAGCTGGCTCAGAGGGGACAGTTGTCTCGCCCAAACGACGACAAGCCCAGAAGGTAACGACAGCCACAGCCCAGATAGCCGCATCCTTAGGCTTGGAGAGGTCTAGGTGCTTCTGGTAGAGAGTTAGAGAGGATAGGACAGTTGGATTCTAGACGTGACATACCCGCAGCAGGCGCAGGTGCTCGATGGTAACAGGTGGGCGTAGTGGACGGATGTTGTGGGCATTGGTGTTGTCCATAGCCTTCAGCGCTAGCTTCACCCACTCGTCCCCGCCATGCCAAGGGGCGTGGTTCACGAGGTGCCACATACGGATACCACTCATCCAGGTGCTGAGCGTGTTGGGGCTGTAGGAACCGAGCGATGCTACGTAGCCAATGAAGGCTGTGAGCAGGATGTGGGAGGCAGGCATTCGATGCCGTTCCGGAATCTCCCACTGGTCGCAGAATTCTATCCACCTCCGAATAGCAGCGGCGTAGGTCTTCTTCGTGCTCAAGGCAAGGCCACGCGCGATGGTTGACTGGGCCAGGATCACCAACTCCTCTGGCAGGTCGGATGCAGAATCACCCTCCGGGCACCATTCCGACCTCCATAAGAAAAGGCGGTCACGCGCAGGGATGGAGGCAGGGCGAAGCTGGTCAGCCGGAGAGGCGACAGCCGCAGACCCAGGTGGTGTGGTGATGGACGACCGAGTCCAGACAGAGAACGGTGACGGAAGCACGACCTTGGAGTGTACCCGAGCCTGCGAGATGGAGGTGGGAAGAGGTGGGGGTGTTGGTATCGCTGGCGTGGGTGTTGGTGTCGCTGGCGTGGTGCTCGAGATGGACGGTGCAACAGGTGGGAGGTTTCGCTGGATGACGATGGGCGTTCCGGAGAAGAAGGATGGAGGTTTGATGACGAAGACCCTGTCACAGGGGTTGGACATACTCCAGGACCTCCCTGAGCTCGAAGGGGAGGGGTGGTTCGAGTTGGAGGTGGAGGTCAGAGGAAGGGAAGTCCTCCCGTGATAGTTGATCCGCGGGGTTGAGCTCCGACTGAACATATGACAAAGTGTGGGAGATCCCGAGCTTCACCAGCGTGTCGTAAGTTCGACGCACGCTGGCGTTAATATGTGGGTTTCGGCATCTACCCTTGGTTAGGGCGCCAATAGTCCCCTGGTTGTCTGAGTGGATCTTCAGATGACACTCCGACAGGCCCTTCAACTCGAGAAAGTACACCAATATCTCTACGGCGATCGTTTCCAGCCACCCAATCCCCCTTCCAGGAGTCTCGTTCCACCCATCACGCAGGCGGTAAGCTGCCCACTTTCCCCCTATGGTAATCCTGATGCCAAAAGAGGTTGACGCATCAACATAAATGCTGTGAGAGTCATCAGGGGGTCCCCTATGGCGAATGGACCGAGGACAGATGGGGGAGGATAGACGATCCATCCACCAACGCAGGTCTCGTACAACGGGATCAGGAAGGAAACGACGAGCAAACTGGTTGCCACGGAATGCAGAGGCAAAGTTTGAGAGGGAGGATAGGCGCGATTTGCCCTCAACATAGACAAAGGCTACATGGCAGAGGGAGCCATGAATCTTGTTGACGTCATGCAAGGTACATTTCTGCACCCCTTGAAAACCATCGAGGAAACGCCGGACACGTTCACGAAACTTTGCCTGCTTCTGTGCGGAGAGCGAGACCTCCTTCTGGTTGATGTCCCAAACGAACCCGATATACTCGATGGTTGAGCGAAACACACAATCCATCTTATCCCACTGCCAGGGAACTTGCAGAGCCTCGATACGAGCTGCCGCTTCACGGCCGTCGTAGTCATAGCTGAAGCTGTTCCCCTTGAAATGGCCAGTAAGGGATGGGATGCGAAGGGCACTCAGGTCGTCTTCGTATTTGAGGACGGGTGCCACCCCCTTCCCAGCCCAGATGTCGACAATCGCATTACCGACCATCCCGGCAGTACTGCTCGCACTGCCGGCTCCAAAGGGGATGCAATGGTCGATGTAGAATTGACCAGAGCGCCCTTGGATGACAAGCCAAGGCTTATGGGAGGGGTGAGCTGGGCAGGTGCGATGGAATTTCGCAATGTCGAATGTGCACCCCTGCGTGCCAAGTGGAGAGGCAGAGAGCTGTTGGCATAGATTAGAACAGGTTCGACAATGGAAGAGGTTGGGTAGTTGGTGGGTCAGTCGTTGGGTACAACGGCCACATCGTCCTTGAGACGGGTGGCTGAGGTTAGGTTTGACTACAACGGCATGGACATCCTTGAGACGCATGGCCGAGGTTGGAGGTTTGTTACAACGGACATAGCCGTCCTTGAGACGGATAACCGAGGTTGGGAGGGGTTGGATACAACGGACATAGCCGCCCTATAGACGGATAACCGAGGTTGGAAGGTAGGACTTTGGAATACTCACGACATCGGCAACGCGATTCGCAGTATCGAAACGGGGTGGGGTGATCCATCTTCTCCAGGTGAGAGTTGACCGACTCAACACCTTGCCCCTCCTTCGAGAGGTGGCGGCAAACCCTTAGCTTGTCCGGTGTGCCAGGCTGTTGTGGCTGCACTGATACAATCATAGGGGAGACGAAGACGGGGCCCCCCAAGATGGCTTCCACCTCGCCCAGGGTGAAAGGGCCATCCATACGACCCGCCAGGACCTCTTTAGCGATATAGTCGTCCACCTCTGCCGCGTACTGCGAGCAGGAAGGGTGGTTATCGAAAACGGTTGTGGAGATGAGAGGTGGCATGCGGCCTAAGGGAAAGCCTTCCCGGAGGTGTCGCGCAAGGTCAGGGTAGTGGTCGCGTAGGCCAAATTGGGCCAGGTATCGCTCAAACGCGTCTGCGCTGTACGGAGTGACAATTTTATTGAACAATGCGATTTGTTGGGGTGACGCTGAAGGAAATGGCTGGCGAAACGAGATTGAGGACGAGAGGTTGGTGTAGACAAGGTGGTCAGGTGTCGCAGCGAGGAGGAAAGCCTCAGTTGGGTTTTGGGGTGCATTCCCAGGAGAAGGCGTTGTGGCCGTCACTGCCGCAGAAGGTGCAGACGTGGAGCCTCTCGCCGGACTTGTGAGAGCACGATCCTCCGACTCCAGGACCTTTGACGTTCCAGTTGATACAGATTTCCTTCTCTGTTTTGGGGTGCACGATCGACCTCCCCGCGCGAGAGGCCCACTTGGGGGTGCCATGTGCAGCGTTGTCGTGGCTTTGGGACCAGTGTCCCCGCTTCCCGCAGAGGATGCAAGTCCCCTTGAGCCCCCGAGCGCCATTGTCCCTCTCCTTCTCTCCATCGATGGCCCGAAAGGATCGGTTGTCGCCACCCGACGACCCTCCACCGGATGAGCCAGCTGTCCTCCCCAGCTGAGCCTTCAGAGCCTGTAGCTCTCGTCGAGACTCCTCCTGGTACTTCTTCTGCCTCTCCTGCTGCTTGAACTCCACCTTCACCTGCTCCCACATCGCAGCATAGCGATTCGCGTCCCAAGCCGTTTGCATGACCAACCGCTCCTTTCGGAACTTCTCCTCCTGCTCAATCCAAACCTCGAAGTATTTGGCGGTGTCCGGTTGGTCCTTGAAGAAGCTGAAGTGGGCGGTCCAGAATTCCGCGTTGGAGGTCTCGCCGTCAGCGTCGTGGCAGGCTTGGACAGCGATGTAGTTGGCGACGCAGTCGAGCCATTCGACGAAATCAGCAGGCCGGGCGCCAGTGTGGAGGATGGAATGCTGGGCGTCCTTGCGGATCTTGTCAAGGTCCAAGATATGAATCTCCCCCTTTGGAACGTCGGGGAAATAGCCTTTGAGGTTGGTGAGGAGAGGGAGACGGTTGAAGTTGTCGCTGAGGTAGCGGATCCGAGTATATGTGAACCAGGGTAAGTCAAGATGGGCGTGGTAGTCGGTGCGAAGAATAACTGCATTCAAGGCGACAGGTGCCTTGGCCCCGGGTACGAAAGGCTTCTCATTGGCCTTCTTAACCTTAAAGGCGTCCGCGGGGATAGCCTTCTTTGGACGAGAAGCGCCCTCAGCCTCATCCTCTGCCTGCCGTTTGGCCCGCGCCAGCTCAAGCTCGTGTGCCCTCTGCTCTAGGCGATCCTTCTCTTCCTTTTTATCCTTGGCGTGGTAGGGTGCGAGCTCGAAAGCCAAAGAGATGGGCACCCAATCCTTATACTCCTTGAAAGTGCCATAGTCCTTCAGAAGTTCCAGTTCGGCATCTGATATAGTGACCATCGAGGCCCGAGCAGGGTCCAGAAGAGGAAGATCATCGTTCTTCAGCTCGATGGCCTTGTTAAACTTTAGACGGTCGAACAGGGACAACTTCTTGAGGGCGGCGATGATGGACTCAGAGGAGTGAGTGATGCGTTCCCTGAGGCTGCCAGAGGAAGATCCTTGTCCTTCAGACATTCTAGCTATTCCTGAGAGATTTCGAAGGGATATACACAAAAGCGAGAGAGGATCTGAGTGCGAGGCGTCGAGCGTCAACGTCGTCGCGTCCAGCGCCTAGCAAAGCGCTGATCGCGACCTTTCAGACTCCGCTCGAAGCGCACTCATACTGCGCATGCTTATCCCGCTATATCGACTCGTACCTCATCTCTTACCGCTTCAGTAAACGGACATTCTGCACCCTCTTTCGCGTGCTGGATGCAACCTGGTTTCAACCTGGTCCGGTTCGATCTGTGGAATTTTGACAGAACGAGAAGGGGAATATTTTGATCGTTGTCTCGATAGCTAAGTGGTATAGCGTGCGATTGCAAATCGCGAGGCCCCGTGTTCGAACCACGGTCGGGACTCGTTGTTGGCAAGGCAATTTGTATTTTCTTTTGCTCACTTGAAGGAGCGTCACTATTACTATTGCCAGCCTGGTGTATGCACGTTGCTAAAGATGCTCTCTCTCCAACCCTTTCGGCGTTCATCAAGGGAATGTGAAGTCATCAGCGGGTAGTCAAGAAGGGGATCACAGAAGGACATGAGGCTATGCCAATTGAAGCCATTGTCAAACATAGAAACATGCCGAATGAATACCTTCACTAAGCCAAAGTTAGCCACAGATCAAGTCTTTGTCGCATCGCTGATTAGCGCGTCAATTGTCTATTGTATCGACAAAAGTGGGGCTTTGCTTCGAGGAAGTCACTGAAACGATGATGGAGGTGCTGCGGGGAATATTGGGGGTCACATTTCGATTACTCACTCTTCATCTCAAGGAATCCTGGTGGTCACAATGGATACAGCATTTGATGAATCCAATACAGTTTGAGGGCCACAGGACCAAGGCGACGTCGAAGTCGTCATCGAGCTATTTTTGACTCCCAAGCTGAAGGCGAAGCAGGGTTCGGTGCTAGACCACAGTGGCTAACAATGTTACCAGCCGAATAGCCATCCATGCCTATGAGATGACTTACGATGGTAGAAAAGGGGAGAAGCAGGAAGAGCTAACGAGGGTGCAGGATAGATCTCGGAACACGCATCATCGGAAGCCTCTGGGGTTCTGGGATCCATATCCAGTGCTTCCCTGGCACATGTCATCCTCATGTAGTTACATCACAGCATTTGTGACCCGGTCGCCGCTCACAACGGCGATGTCAGGCCTTCGTAACAGATGCTCTAGCAGATCCTCCTGGCCTCTAGAACATCTAGGGCACAGAAAGTGAGCGGTAAAGCACCTGCGGGATTTACAGGGATGAGGTGGCCTATCGGAAATGACGATTGGCACCTGTATCTAGATCAGTGCAAAAGACGAGACTGCGTGAATAGCGGGAGGGATGAATGATCACTTACTCAGACGTATCGATGAGCACCAGGTGCCGGTGACGCCGAAGCACAATGACCCCTCTCCGGTTCGGGGGTAAAGCTTAAGTCAGAACCTATATAAACCTGGTGCTTCTGTCAACGAATTCCTCAGTTCAGCTGGTCTGTACCCCCATCTCCCCAAGCAACGCAGGACGTAAACGCTTAGCCTCCCTACCTTCAATCTACTCTTTTCAACTTACTTTCCTAACGTTCATCATGAAGTTCACCGCCGCTACCGCTGTCCTTTCCCTCGCTGCCTCCACTTTGGCTTTCCCCCTCTACGAGCGCGCTCTTGAGTCCGAAGACGGGTAGTACGTGGCTGCCCTCTCTGATTAATAGATCGCAAGCTGATCTAGACTCACCTATCACCAGTGCCCTCGCTGCTCGTGAAGTCGAGTACCAAGAATACCTCGATGCCCGATTCGATGAGTTCGTCGATTACCTCGAGGCCCGAGTCGTACGTCACCTCCGTATGATGCTACGATCACTCCGTTAACCAAACCTCCATCCCACAGGGCGAATTCAAGACCGATCTCACCAAAGCACAGAAGAAGGAAGGTCACGCCTTCATCGACGGCGCCAAGAAGGGCGGCCAGATCGGTAGCGCTGCTGCTCCCGGAAATTCCCAGAAGACTGTCCTCACCAAAGGCTCGTTCCATCTCGACCGCCAGCAGCCCACCAACGCTGGCGGCTCTCACAAGGTCGCTGTCCAGATGACCGGCCAGAAGAAGAAGGGCGAGTCGACCACTGCTGCCCAAGTCAACATCCACCCTCACGGCCGTGGAAAGCAGCCCAGCGACTCCCATGTCGCTGCAAAGCTCAAGCACAGTCTCAACAAGGGTTCCGAGCAGCAAGTGAAGCCCCACTCGAAGGCGCAGAAGAAGCAGAACAACATTGCTGCCAATGCCGCCAAGTCCCAGGCGAAGAAGGACAGGAATGCCCAGAAGCAGGCCGATGGTAACGCTCGTGCCGCTTCAGGCCAGTTCAAGAAGGGCAACAAGGGCTCTTCTCCTGGTGCTCAACCTGCTTCCAAGCCCGTTCGCGACTCCAAGTCGACCGGTTCCAAGGGAAAGGGCAAGGCCAGGAAGTAAATATGTAGTATTCGTCGGTAGTCGTTCAATCCAGGTTCTTTTGAGGAGAATTCTGCCTATGGCTCGAGAGTGACTCTTGAGTTGGTGTCCGTCGATGGCGTCCGAGGAGTCGAACGAGTACCCAAAAGAAATTCTCGAAAACCAGAGGGAAAAACGAGGAGAAAATGTGGTTGCGTGTAAATTGGTCTCCTGCATACGTTGGGCTTGTTTGGAACAGTCGGCTTCGACGTCACTTTTCGTCCACGCCCCTGTTTAGCCGCTTCGACCACAACCTCTTGTGGTTATCCTCGAACGAGATCTGGAATGCTCTGGTCCAAAAATGTCTTCAGCTGGAATTCTGACCGAATAACGCTGTACATGTTGGTCAACTGCAGCGTTTAACCACTCTGCTATGGCCTCTTCCATGTCGTCTCTCAGGTTCTTTCAGGCTCGTTAGACTCGTGGCAGGAGTCCAACGTACGGAGGGACATAACTCCGGATTCCAAGGTTGGCCTACCCTCCTAGACGTCTGCACAAAACCCGGCGATAACAAACGCCGGATATTCAATTTGGAGCACCACTCTGACAACGAAGCAACTGGTCCTATTCATCGCTTGCTTTCGGCGTGCCAACGCCCGTCGTACTGACAGTCTCAATCGAAGTCAGAACCCGAACCATGAAGCAAGGTATCCAAACTGAGTAGGTGAGCACTCTAAACCACCGGAAGGCAATGCAGAGAAGACGAAGCACCTGACGTTCATTGGTTAGCTGGTCATCATTAATATTGACAAGTTGCGTCTATTTTTGGTTTCGCCGATCGGGGCAGCTCGAATATGGCAGGAACCTGGACGCGTATAAAGCCAGTCAAAAGGCATGCTAAAGCTCTTCAGAGTGCTCAGATTTCTTTGCTCAACTCGATCTTCAGTTTCTCATCGCCCCATTCAATAAGGATGTCCAACGATCTCTTCGAGAAGTACAGGCAGCAGTTCAAAGGCAACGCCGTTCCTGCTGCAGGCCTCTTTTTCCACGACCAATACGACTACAAAGCGCTCCGCGTCGAGGCCCCGACCATTGGAAAAGAATTCACTGACGGCGTGTGGATTGGGTCCGGTTCGTTGACGCTCTTGTCTCTGATTATACACCCACATTGACCCATAGCGTCCACTGTCAGATCCCGATGGTACCCTGTTCTACTACAGCACCGGTGACATGGAGAAAGCCACTAGCTACGTCATTGAACAGGTCACCAACCCCTCGGACGGTAAACAATGCGCCCAGGTCACATTTACCTTTACCGATGACCCTGACGCGGACCCATTCGCTGTGGTACGTTGGACGTCGTCTCTTCGTCTACACGTTCCTGACCGGATTTCAAACCCCACGATATAGTTCTTGGCGTATGACCCTGCCAACGTCATTGGCCTGACGAGGATGAATGGCTATTCCAACGAGGGAAAATGGACTGACCTTCATATTGGCCAGGTTTCGGGCCTTGTCGAGAAGACCAGCACTGGTACCCATATTACTATAACGACCGACATCATTGGCAAGAAGGCTGTTATTTCAAACGTCGCGAGCGCTTTCACGGACGATAAGAACGTCAGTAAGTCGTTGCTGTTTGAGCTGTGATATGGGTATCGTTGACTGATTCGAACTTCCCTTGATAGACTCTCGGGGCACCTTCAGCTTCAAATCGATCGCGGATATCAGTACCGCCACTGCGGGCGAACTACAACAAGGATCGAATCGTATTCTACAAGGACCCCGCTCACGCCAAGGACTTCATCGCTTATGTATGCCGTTCTTTCTGTCTCATCGACCCCACCACTGACCATTACCTTCGTCTTCCCTTTACGCAAACAGTTTATCCGTAAGTCACATATATTTCACCAGGGATATTCGATACTAAAATCCTTCTTTCACTCAGCCTTTGAGGGATCCACTGCTGGCCAGATTGAAGACAACTCTCTCGGCAATGCGGACACCGAGTTCCAGGATATCGTTTGGAGCGATATCTGATTCTTTTCAAGAGATCGACATATGTAACATAGCCGTCATCCGATATGTATTCTTCTCTAAAATCCATAAACAAGTGATTCAATTCCGCCGTATTATCTACGGGCCCGTTGAAGAGAGAATGAAGCACATACTGCACGGCACAGACTCTCTACCGCGTGGGTGAGTCTATAACGCCGTCCAAAAATAGAGAACTTCTCTTGCACCACGTCCCCCAATCTGAGCTTTCAAGCACGTGAGGGTAAGACGATTAAATTTCCACCCCCCGAAAGCCTAGAAGTTATCCGACATGCCTACACTTCATACCGGTGAATATTGGCGCCTTCATGAGCGATCATCGATCATCGACGAGGAAGGAAAACAACATACCCACCAGAAGCAACGATGACACTTACTCAATGCGCCATCCCTCGCAAAGCCCACTGGGCTTTCAAATGATATTCGAGTTTCGTATCACAAATCCTAATCGCCAGAATCGGCGACGCTCTTTGTGACTCAGTGTGACCGCTGTTCCAGACTGATCATGAGCTGGGCTCAACGGATGGTCATAACACCGGTTTCCAAAAGTAGTACATCCCACACGGGCGTTTACGCGGACCGGTGGAATGTGTTGTCTTGGCCTAATCACCTTGCCTTCGATGTCCATAAAATTTCCATACTTTCCGTCCTGACAGTCTCAATCGACGTGAAGAGACATACCATAGGGCGAAGATCTCCAAATGAAGTGAACGGTCTCTCTATACCACCGGAAGGCTATGCGGAAGGGGAAACATCTGACTTGTGTCTCTACTTGAGCGTCTTTGTCAATGCGCTTCTCAGCGCTGATATTGGACCTCGTGCCGGGCTGCAATCAGGGTATTGAAAAGTGTATAAATCTAATTGCATAGCCAGATATGCTACTTCCCAGAGCCTCCTATTCCTTAGCTCAGTCCTATCTCCAGCTTCTCCACTCCTCATCACTCAATTATCATGACCAACGACCTCTTCGACCAATACAGGGGCCAGTATGACAACATAGCACCTGCTGCAGGCCTCTTCTTCCATGGCGCGCATTACGCACTCCGCGTTGAAGCACCAACTCTCGGCAAAGAATTCACAGACAGCTCATACATTGGATCTGGTTTGTCTACGTCCCAGGCGTTTGAAATGCAACTCATAGACTGATATCTCTACAGATCCTGAAGGCTTCCTCTACTACAATGATGTCGATGACTTCAAGGACCACCCTACCAGCTACAACGCCACGCAGGTTACAAATCCTAGGGATGGTAAACCGTGTGCCTTGATCACGTTTAGATTCTCAGAGGACACATCGGCAACGCCCTACGCGGTGGTACGTTTTCCTCCACCCAACTTCCAGCATTATGGAAGCCTTCAATACGCTGTTAACAACTACTGCAGTTCCTGGCATACGACCCAGTTAGCATCCTCACCCAGACATATGGATCCAGCGGCTATGCTAGCTCGGGGGTATGGAACGACCTTAAGATCGCCCAAACTACGGCTACGGTCCAGAAGACCAGCACCGGAACCCAGATCATCCTCACCACCGACGTTATTGGCAAGAAGGCGGTGATCACCGCCAAGAGCAGCGACTTCCATAGCCATAAGGCAGTTCGTAAGTCGCATCCATTCCATGGCTCCTTCTGTTCCTGTCATTGACGAAATGTAATGCCCTTTGTAGACTCTAGAGGCAGCTTCAGCTTCAAGTCTATCAAGGACCTTAATTATGCCACCACAGCGAGCTACAATAAAGACCGTGTTGTTTTCTACACCAATAGGAACGCCAAAGACTTTGTGGGCTACGTAAGTGGCCTCTCCTGTCCCAAAGAGTTGAACATTGACCCCGATTCCCATTCCTCCTCTGACAGTTCATTCGTAAGTGATCCACGCTTGCCTTTTCGAAGCAGACTCGAGCCTAATCCTCCACTTTCCCCCTTCAGCTTTCGAAGGCTCGACGGCCAGCGAGATTGAGTATAACTCTCTCGGAAGTGCAGACACTGAGTTTTCAAATGTCGTCTGGAGCGACATCTGAGACCCTTTAAAGCGGTTACGCATGTACAGACACCTGAACTCAATGCAAACAGTCCTGATGGCTACTTCCAGTAATGAATTGCCCTAGCCTCTAAGCATCCAGATGTTGTCCAGAGATCTTCCTAGAGCCCTTGTAGATCCCATTTAAATGTTTTGCTTTCATCGCGGAGGAATGAATAGCATAGCAGCTCCGTGAAGCATTGATAGTGGTAAGTGCATCGAAGGACTGAGCGTACGTCTGCCTTTCCACGTTGCGCTTTCCCATTCATATCAGTTCTCAATGTTTCTCTGAACACCACAGAGTTGAATCGAAATTCCCCTTTCTTAGCTTATCGCCCTACAATACCAGTACTAGTAATGACTGACATAATAGCTATTGAGGGAGTCTCCGTGCCGGAGGAGGCCTCCAAGGGGCTGTTTGGGGATTCTTAGACCTCGTCATCTGAGGGAGATCACAGCGTTCTAAACTATCTACCACCTGCTACCCTCTTGGCTTTAGACGTACTAACCGTTCCACACTTCCTTCCCCTGAACGGAGCACGGCGCTCTAAATCATGTCCACGGCGTTTCGGGCTGCTTGCGCCTCCTGCTGCCTTCTTGGATTTTGGTTTTCCATCCCCGCTCGTTGTGCCTTGGCCGATGGATGCCGCATGGCCTCCAGATGCAGCCTCTGGTATCTGGTGTGTCTGATGAGCGGCATTCTCGAATGCAGGAACCTAGATTGCGGCTGGTGGTTGAGGCGTGCAAATTAATCGATGCCTTTTGAGATTTGTGCAATGACAAGGGACATACTCACATTTCGAGGAAACTCTCTACGTCGAGAGAGCGACGCTGGGCACCGCTGACAACTTTTTTGACAGGAGATCTACCATTTCGACGTTGGCCAGTGGACGCCACATTGCATCTCTCAACGTACGCTTGGTGAGCTCGGGGATTCGATGATCCTGCATTGTGACAGCCTTCCCCACACATTGCACGGCTATCAGCCGAAGATATCAAAGTCAGCCAACGCCCTTTGAGGTCATCATAGTGTGCAGAGGAGCCTCACATCGCGAGGACATTGTATCCGTCCATGGAGCCAGGGACGGCAGCGGCCATGGATGAGAAGAGGAATAGCGTAGCAAATGCGAGGGTAAAGAAACGAATAGTACAAGTCATGATAGCCGAATGGGATTTTACTTCAAATAGTTCACAGTCCAGCTGCCGTGTAAGATACTCAGCCAGTTTGGGACCTGCCCTGTGTAATTGAGGAGAATGAATGAGCTCGGCTGAAGAAGCATAGAGCAAAATTCAGTCCCTCTTATACATTCTGCGTCAACGCCCCTCTCGGGTCAATATTCAATGGCCACTATCCACAAGGGGGATCTAACCTGCGTCCGCGTCGGGCGCCACGAGAAGCCCGCTGATAAAGTCTTTGTTCAATCTTTGTCGACCCTCTCGCTCTTCAGTAACAGCCTTGACCCAGTCCCGTGCAACTTTCCGACTCACGGCTTATATAGGCGTCCTTCCTTCCGACTTCGTTGATACTGTCGGAGATTTGAACAAATATCACGACACATCCGATTGCCAAAGGGACTGCTGCCCATTAAACGATGCACCCTACAGGAAGGGTCGGGATGGGCGGACGCATGCCAGTAGGCCCCATCGTTCATGCCCAGTGTAGGTACATCACTCTCGAAAGATGGAAGGAACCAAGTACACAGATAATCTACCTGTTTGCGACGCCGTCCCTCCGAAACACAAGGGATGAATAAGTTTTATCTGGGGGATCTCCTTCTCCTGGTTCTTGAGCCGACTACACTAGTACAACGACCCACCAAAAGGCTGTCCTGAGACATGAAAGAGATTTTATATACCTCAAGGGACGTGCGAGGCACTTTTCTCACTCTGTTTCGCCTATTTGCCAGTCACCAGGCTCAGCACGTATTCGCACAAGCAACGTAAAGGTAAGAAATCTTGCGTCATGTATTCACAACGACCGAACAACCTGTCTTCAGTAAGTAGCCGGCAACATCTAAATCAACAATTATAGCCCAAACCTATTGGATGGTTAGCGGAGGCGATGTGATTCAAAGACAAGGATGCATACAGATCCTATTTGGGCCTCCGAGCACCCTTGAAAAGACTGGCTTTGACATTAATGTAGGGTTTACATCCCTCGACTGCCGAGGACGACCACGACGTTCTAATCCACGTGCACCGACTGCTGCCCTCTTGGCTTTAGATGGACTAACCGTTCCACACTTCCTTCCCTTGAAGGGAGCGCGGCGCTCTAAGCGCTGTCCACCCCGTTTGGGGCTCTTTGCGCCCGCTGTCTTCGGAACTTTCGACTCCCCACCTCCAGCCGACGACTGGCTGCCGAACGCTGCATGGCACCTTACGATACAGCCTCGGATATCTGGTGTGTCTGACGAGCGGCATGCTTGAGTGCAGGAACCTAGACTGCGGCTAATCGTTGAGGCGTGCAGATTAGTAGATGTTTATTTTTTAGATTGAAGTGAGTGGAGACGGTCTCACATTTCGAGGAAGTTGTCCAGGTCGAGAGAGCGACGCTGGGCACTACTGACAGCTTTCTTGACATTGGATCTCCCACTGCGACCGCGGCCACTAGACGGTGCGAGGCACTTCTCAACGCACGCGTGGAGAGCTCGGGGATTTGATGATCCTGCACTGTGACAGCCGGCCGCACATGTTGCACGACTAAGAGTCAAGAATGTTCAAGTCAGCGAATGGTCTTTATGATCATGTATAGCGTGAAAGGGAATCTCACATCGCGAGGACGGTGTATCCTTCCTCAAAGCTAGGGACGGCGGCAGCCAGGGATGAGAAGAGGAATAGTGTAGCGAATGCGAGGGTAAAGAAGCGGGTAGTGAAAGTCATGATGGTCGAATAGGATGGAGATTGAGTGATTAACAGTCCTGCTGCTTTGTGAATAGTCGATCGAATTGGGACCTGCCCTGTGTGTGTGTTTGAGGAGAATGAATGAGCTCAGCTGGGGAAACGAAGATCGACCTCTAGTCCCTTTTATAAGAAACTGACATCCCTGATGCGAACCCTAATCCGGCGTGTGTTGGCTGGATATGGACAGATTCAGCAAGATCGCGACCGCTGTGGCGTGCCGCTTTACCCAGTGTGGGACCCAACCCACGCATGGCATTAAAACATCAGCGCCCCTCTCGGGTCGTTGCCCGTTATCCGCAACTGTCCATTTGTGTGCGTCCGCCTCTGGCGACACGAGAAGCCCATATCTTTGTTCTGTCCACCTCTGAATCAGACCATCATTGATACTCACTCGCTCGCTTCCAATAACAACCTCGATCAAGCCCCGTGCAACCTTTTGATATATGGTTCATCTATGTTTCCTTCCATCCGTGTCGTTGTTGGTGCAGTTGAAGTTTCCGAACTTGAGGATGCTGAGACGCAAAGTGATACGGGCTGAGTAGGCTGGATCTCGAAAGAACAAAGATCACGGCACATTGGAAGGGCTGTCACCCATCGAAGATGCGCCTAGCCCCATGCCGGGATTTATACGCCGAAGACGTTCTCCGAGGGTTGCACTGAGCAGCGCAAAGGTGAGCTACAGTCGAAACCGCGATAACCCATACTGGTCAAAAGCCATACTCGCCGATAACCCATACATTTTTGGATCCACCATTGCTGTTCCCGCCAAATGAGGGCCCATAACCCATACTTGGCATTCCCCATAATCCATACCTTCTCAAGGGTCGATAACCCATAGTTCTGCTGTACACCACCGATTGGGAATGATGTCGCCCGAACGTCAATGCAGTGATCGCGGACAACCCCCGTCTGATGTCCGTGAGCATCTGGCTGACATCCCCTGACATTAACTCATCGGTTTTTCTGATGTCAGCGACATCAACGTCTGGGGATATCTTCGGGGGAGGTCAGGATGAGGTTTCTAAGGATGTCTGGCAGATGTCGTCGCTAAATTCGAATAAAACTGTATTTCCCCCCCATTTGAATATTGTGCTTTCCTCGTGCGAATTCCCGTTCTGCAGATGTTGATTAGAGAAACAATGTACATTGGTAGTGGCTAATACAGATGGCAATAGTTACAACTACAAGTGACTAATCATAAGAAAACAACCTCTCCCCCACACATCCCATTCACCCAATTCTATCCCTCGAAAGACACGTCTCGACCACGACAACAGCCTGGGACGAATTCAGCAAGGAAGGAGAGGTGGCGTTTGGCAAGTGACTTACACCAAAACAGGTCGGGGGTGAGCGACGGAAGCTTTGAACCGAGAGTCGTGGAGGGTGAAACCCGTTTGCTAGAATGAGCAGCTGTTGGAATGCTTGGATAGCTTAGCGGGGGCGTCGCGTATATACCGACTGGCACGGCCAGGTGAATAGACGTGGCGAGGGGAGGTTGCTGGCGAGCATGGTGGTGGTGGTGGTGGTGGTGGTTAAAAGACGATTTGTTTCGCCGCGCGCGAGAGTGAATTTGAACATATACCCACGTGACATGTCAGTTCCGTTGATCTCATCCCAAAAAGGAAGAGACGAACGCGAGCCTTCAAGTCCCAGTTCTCATTTGTGCAGCCCCTCGAGCTTTGCATGCCTGCCCTCAGAAACCCGGGAAATATTGGAAGAAGTATCAAATACTATGTTCTGAGATTTTCATAAGCTCCCGTACTGTTTGAACCCCAGGACTAGTACTTTACTAGCGCACATGCTCAGACATTCCTCCAGCATTTTTGGGCAATATCCCTCTGACATCCCCAGGTGCTCGCGGAAATCTAATTGCTGTGAGATTTGTCGGATATTGCTGGGGGCTCCTGAGGATCACCGCGGCCAAGGTCATCAGACATCAATGGCCGATATCAGGGTGATCGCATCTCAAAACGGTGGTGTAGATTCATAAAATTTACCATCATATCCTCATGCTCCTCAGCCGTGATAGTGTAAGTTGGCCTCAAAACCTGCTTTGGCGTCTCAAAAGCCATGGTCTAGCCTCATCCGCCTGACAATGGTCGCGGAATGGCCGACTAACAGCCCAGCCAGCGTGGGAGTTCCCATCACAGGTTTGGTGCCAAGGGTGGGAGACTCGTCGAGAACGTCTGGTGTGCGCATCCTACCGCGTAATTGGGCTACCTTCACCTCTTACAAGTGCATACATGCGTGTTCTGGACGCCAAAATGCGATCTCCTGACACCCAGGTTGAGCTACGGGAAAAACATTCCCAATTGGGTAACATCGACGAACCCCATACTCGCCAATAACCCATACCTTTCCGGGTCCACCGACAGGTATGGGTTATCGCGGTTTCGACTGTAAACGCACGGGTAGTACGTGATTCAGACACTTTGATCTGACGAAGGCTATCCACAGTTGCAAAGGCGATTGATTGAGACGAAGCTGATTGTGTCCCTGATGTGGGTCCATGGGCGCTAGCGCCGGCGTTGACCGGCATCACAAAGCGATGCATTCACCTTATTGAATGGCTGACGGTGGCGTAGGAAGTATATAAAGGCGTCCTTCCGCTAGGTTGCCCCTTAGCACAGCTGGTCTGTTCGTTCATCACCTCTAAGCCAACGCAGGACGTCAACGCTTAACCTCTAACCAAATCTCTTCCCAACTTACCTCTCAACGACACAATGAAGTTCACTGCTGCTGCTGCTGTCTTGTCTCTCGCTGCGTCCACTCTGGCGTTTCCCCTGTACGAGCGTGCCCTTGAATTCGACGACGAGTAGTACGCTTCTGCCCCTGAAGGGTCAAATTTGTCCTGACCTCATGTTAGTTCCCTCGCTGCTCGTGAAATCGAGTTCCAAGACTACCTCGATGCTCGATTTGACGACTTTATGGAGTATCTTGAGGCCCGAACAGTACGTCGCCCGTAACCTCGCTCAGAGTTTTCGTGGGCTCACGTTGAGTCTCCAGGGTCCTTTCAAGACCGATCTCACCAAAGCACAGAAGAAGGAAGGTCACGCCTTCATCGACGGCGCCAAGAAGGGTGGCCAGATCGGTACCGCTGCTGCTCCCGGAAACTCCCAGAAGACTGTCCACACCAAAGGCTCGTTCCATCTCGACCGTCAGCAGCCCACCAACGCTGGCGGCTCTCACAAGGTCGCTGTCCAGATGACCGGCCAGAAGCGCAAGGGAGATTCGTCGACCGTCGCCCAGGTTAACATCAAGCCGTTTGGTAAAGGAAAGCAGCCAGCAGATGCACAGGTAGCGGCGAAGCTGAAACACAGTTTGAATACTGGCAAGGAGCAGACCGTGAGCCCTACAAAGAAGGCGGGGAGAATTGCAGCGAACCAGGCGGCGCAGCAGGCAAAGAAGACGAGGGTCGCGGAGAAGCAGAAGGCTGGCAACGCTCGTGCTGCAGCTGGGCAATTCAAGAAGGGCAACAAGGGCACCGCTACTGGTACCTACCCGGCCGCTAAGCCCGTACGTAACTCTGGCACCAACCCTGGTACGGGTAAGGGAAAGGGCAAGGTTGGCAAGAAGTAGATTAGTTTGTAGTCGCTTGGTCGAGAGTTAATGCAGGTGATCAGAGGTTGATCATTTTCGGTCGAATTTCAGCCCCAGCGTAAATGTGTAAAAGTGATTTGAAAGAGAAGAGTTCCACCGAACGATATTTGGTGGACGATGATGCCAGAACGCGATGGCGAAAGTTGCGAAAAAAGAAAATATAAGCGCCCGACCGATGCTGATCACATGATAGGTTCTCACGAGCAATTCCGAGATGGGCCCCTATCTGAGCTTGAACCGCGTCTTCCTGCAAACATCATGTCTCCCTATCGTCTTTTCGGTAAAGCTTGCTACGTCCAAACGAAATACTTGGTCAGAATCTCGGAAAGGACATACTAGTAACCTCACCCTTGCATGTTGTCTCCACCGCTGTCAAGACCTAACGTGATGACTGTCTCACAGGCCCGGGCTCAAGTTCCCTTCTCTTGACTCTCGCTCGCGCGACGGGTACAGTCAGCGGTGGTACCGGCCGCGGTCTGAAAGCCTTGCGAATATCTATGTGTCGAATGCCTAGCAGAGCATCTTGTTTGGAGTCTTTTGCTGGCATCCTGATACCCAACGCAAAGCCAAAAGTATGACACAAGGCGAGTGACATTGATTATAAGGGCATAAGTACATTGAAACCCAGAAACTGTAACTAAACGAGTGTTTAGGAAGAAAAGTCCATTATGACTGTCCAGTGGAACATGCTATCAATCCTGGCCGTAAGGGAAGATCTGGGGGCATCCAGCACCAGAGAAGGTATCATACAAGAACTGCAGGTTCTTGTTGAGATTCCTCTTCAAGATACCAGTGGGGTTGGGGTAGAGACCCTTGACCTTGACGTTCACAAATCCAGTGTAGAATCCGCACGTATCGGTGATACTTCCAATCGAGGTGTCAACCTGGAAAGTGTTGACGCCGTTCACGTTCTTGCCAGGTTGGGTCGGATGCGCGGCGTAGATCGCACCGATATCAGCACCAGTGACAGGCGCTGCGGGCCTGTGGAAGTCGACAGGGAACTGCATGTCCTTGAAGAAGCGCTCAGCGGTAACCATATCAAGCTGGCCTGCCTCAGAGCCAGTCTTGCGACCGTCGACGAAGAAGGTGGCGGGGAAGGAGGCCTCGGCGTAGGCGGTGTTATGGCGGAACCCAAGCATCTCGAAGGTGGGGTTGTTGGCGATAGATTCCTGGATACGGTGGAAGCGCAGTTCAGCAGAGACGGTGGTGTTGAAGAAACCATTGCCGTAGATCATGCTGAAGTTCTTGAACTGGCGAGAAGAAAGCATAGGTAAGTCATTGAGCTCGACAGCTTAAAAGCAAGACTGACCTGCTCGAACAATGCAGGATTGAAGCTGTGGTTATCTCCAAAGTACGCGTCCGCACGGGTCATGCTGGCGTCGCCTTCGAACGTTCCGTGGTTGTTCAGACCACCGACGATGGCTGGAGCAGGAGGATCAGGACCCGTCTTGGGGGTCTTGCCACCGATACTCAGGAGATCGGTGATGGGATTGCCATCGAGGAGATGAGCAGCATAAGTGGTGGTTCTGGCAAGGTCGCTACCCATGTTGAATCCTGAATATGAATGATGTCGTCAGTTATTTGCCCTATCCGTTCACAACAACGAAACTGACCCTCTTGGACAGCGATGATAATTTGCGAAGGAGTCGCGACACCATCACGAGGAAGCCACTATCGTTGTTGGTCAGCTCGCGCTCAAATTGATGAGTGTGAAAGAACGCACTCCATGGTTGGCCAATGTGTTCAAGCCGGGACAAGGACCACGGAGGTCGCCCTTCTTGGGTGCTCGGAAAGGGTGAGCTTTGTCGTTGACAAGCTTGGCACCGACGAATGTGGGTGGAGGAGGTGGGTTGGGTGGCATAACGCCACCATGGATGGGAGGGCGAGGACCACCAGGCCCACCAGGACCGCCGCCAGGACCACCGGGACCACCACCAGGACCTGCAGCGGCTGCCTCAGCCATGAGCTGAGGGAATGCCTGAACAGCAGCTCCAAAGGAGAGGAGTGCTACGAGAGCGGTGAACCCCTTGTTGACCATCGCTAGAATGCTTGGGACTGAAGAAGGACGAGTGAGTGAGAGATAATGAAAACTGCGCGAAATCCCTCGAGCTTTTATACTTTTACTTTAGTAAGGCAATGTCGAGATTGGCAACGTAAACATCTATCTTGGACACCCCAGCCGCGGAAATTCTTCACAGCTCATTGGTTGATGCTTCAGTCCCTCATTGAATGCCGACGGAAGTAAGGAACAAAGCTTACAGTCCTTGAGGCGGTATCAATTGCACTGCTATTCGTTCGTGCGCATGGGGTCCAAACAGAGATCGAAACGCGTCTTGCGTTGTCATCTATCCACTTCGCTTGGCTCCTATGCTCCTACAATGAGTATTCAGCGCAATGGTACTCATAGGTGTGCGCCTTTCTGGACAATGGCTCTTCAAGTCCCCTACTTTCTTCTTTGCCAATGAGAATGTAGTAGAGGATCTCAAACGTGCGTGAAAACCCGCAGTCCGTAGTCTCGCCACTCTCCAAGAATGTCGTAGTAAAACAAATCCATCAATTGATTGGTATCAATTACTTCCTCTTTTTGCCTCACCAAGCGCAGTGCTTGACTTGCGTAATGCACAACAATGTCCCTTCTCACGGCAGGCCTTGCCGTACTTGCACCACCTTGTACGACTCCGAAGTCAGGCTACATCTTTTTTCCATTCCAACCCAACGAATTGGCTTGTTGTAGCCCAGAAAATCGTTTATTTCTCGTGTGTATCACCTCTTCGCTTGGTAATTCGATTGTTACCAACGCGATGAGGTCGTCGAGTTTGAGCGCAATCTGTGTTTCCGCCTTTCCGCTCTTCCGTGTTCCGCTGCCCAGCGTCGAGTCCAGGTACCAAAATCTGATGAGAAGGGGCCAATGTGGCAAGCGATTATGCAAAGGTTCACATACGACAATTGGAAACTGACCGCGCAGTCAGGGGAGACTTACTCGCCAATCCCAACTGGCACTCACTCGGAGGAGTGTCTTGCATGCGAACATGTTGGTGTGCATTGCGCAGTTTCTACGCAGTATCAGTGCCGTGCGGGCTGTACCTACCCTTCTGCCCCAACGGAAGTGCGGATATACTCCAGGGTGTGTTTCGATTGAAACAAATGTGAAGAACCGAGCGGAAGAGACAAATGTAATCCGTTTCCTCGCCCGTCGACAGCGTAAGATGTCAGAACCATGGATTGAGCTTGGGCAGGGACTTAATCAAGATCCAGTTCTTACTTCAAACTGCTTGCGTCTTTGAACTTCGATTATAGACCACCCCTTCTGCTGCACCGTTTCTTGTCACCCTTTGTGAAGATTTTCCCTGCTCTGCAAGAAACCTAATCAAAGGGCCTCTGTCCATGCACCGAGTAGTTCAACCAATCCACGAACCTAGTAAAACCGTTCGAAGATAAGAAAAAGGCGGATTCCAAAGGGAAGCTTCTCTTTTCAATTGATAGCGGAGCTGATGTTTAGGAATAGCCGGCGAGACGTGCTTTGTACGCCCAACTAGGCTGGGGAACGCCAGGACGTCAGCTCTCAGCTTACCTCAAGCTATGTCTCGGCCGTCTTCAATATTGGAAAGGTAGTAAACGTCAAGTAGCTCTTGAGAAGAAAAAAGGTAAGGGTGAATATGCGCCTCTGCACATATGCTGGCTGCAGAGACGCACATTCGAGCCGCAGTTATTAGCGAAATGCAAATGACTTACCATCGCGGATGTCTTATCCCATATGCCACGATTTGGCAACAGCTCTTGAGGAGCATGAGGCGAAGGATTTGGCGGCAGAAGAAAGTCTTGATACCCATCAGTGGCTCAGCCAGTAGGAAAGGGTGGAGTATGCGAGGCAAAGATCTTTGATGAGTTGGGCTTCTTTGATTCCGAATATACTGATGGAGATGCTTCCCGTAGATTTATATGGCAAAGTAGAGAGGAGATAGTCGTTGACCACTTCCTCCCACCATACAGTGTCCTTCGAGTCGGGCCGCTTATTCTTGACTATGAAACCCTGGTACCTTTGGCAGAAGGGGGTCCTGAATGCTCTCGTTGATGCAAGGGATAATAGCGTGAGCCATTACTTGATTCCCATCTACATGTCCACGAAAGAACGACCGCTCGTTAGAATCTCATATGTACTGGTTGTCTTCTCTTTTCTACCAGTCATTGATGCTGACGGACTCGAGGGCTATAAAATTAGATGCAAGCTTGACTGTATTGGTATGTCAAGGATCCGGAGGTGACCTGCTTCGCTGGTGCTTTCCTGACGCCGTGTTTCTTAACGTCCTGCCATTAGTTTCTGGAATTTGTGCAGATGTTTCCGCTTGAGGTGAGCATCAAGTTCTACGGACAACGTTCGACTTGATTTACAGTTGGGATTCCATAAGATGCACCATATCTGGCCGATACCCTGGACCTCTGTCAAAATGCTCTATCTCACGAATCGATATTTCCCCTTTATTGCGGTGGCGATGTTGGCTGCATGTCTGTTCCATATTCCGTTCAATTCTTTCCGTATTCTAACTGAAATTACCTTGGCTAGATCATAATGCCCCTCAAGGGCTTTCACCAAAGGTAAGCCGCGCCTCCGCGCTCGAGATCAAAGCTAAATTCATGGATCCCATCAGGCGTGCCAACTTTTGTTCTCCGTACCTAGTTGTAAGACCGCTTTCCTATTATTGGCCTCCCCATAACAGAAGGCTCACGAGTAGATTTTTACAGTGGCAATCACCTTTAGCATTCTCGCAGCAGAAGGTCAGTTTCATCCATACCTAGCTTGTTGGGCCTTCTAAACAGCAGCAGTCCTCATATATATCAGGATATATGCACTCTCGGGTCGCCAAAAGAGTATGCGAATGTTTTTAACTGCTCATATGTTTGTGAGTATCACTTTATGCACCCCATCCCAGGCCTTCATGCCTTGCTCCGCATCACGATGGTTGATGTCTGATTACGCTGTACCAACATGAAAACCTTATACAGACAATGGTCATAGTATGCATTAGCTCATATGCTGTGTATCTAACACGGCACACCTGGACCAGTGGCCCAGAGCACTTCTCGTCGTGCGTCAGTCTGACACTGGGGACCGGCCCTCTCATGGTCGTCTACTACGTCGTCTTGCTGTATAACTCGCTTTGTGAGTATTTTAAACCCCCTGAAATTGAAATAGCGCCTTAACTCTTGGCGTACAGTTACTGCAGGCCTCTCGCTATGGCTCGTACTGAGGATTCATTGGATGACACCCAAAAGTCATCTGCTCAGCGCCCTCTATCAAGATGGAGCCTTGTACTTTGTCGCTATTGCTCGTACGTGATTTCTCTGTTGGGGAGATGGTAACTGCTAACACGAAACGACGTACGGCCAGTCATGTCGATTCTTAACACAATTTATGCGGTAATTATTTTCTCACTCTCTTCAGCCTAAATATTAACATGCTACTGGGTTTTCCAGGTCAGATCTCGCACGTTTCTTGTAGTGTACGCACCTTTCATATCCCTGACGTGTGGTACAGCTTCGCTCAGCGGGGCTCTTACAGGCCTCAGGGGGTCGCTCATAATGTCCTTGCGGTACGCATGGTTCTCCACCTGCGAGAAACAGCGCTGCGGGACATGGGCTTCTCAGTTGATGCGGGAAGTCGTCTTGGTCGGCTGAGCTTTGCCCCTCCACCCTCCAACAGTGTGGACTTGTATACAAGGTTTGTCCATTCTCGTCAATTAAAAAAAGCACGCCCGAGCTGAACGCGGACGTTGCAAAAGCAGGGAAAATAAGACGAATTTGAGTAAATGACACTGCGAGTGTAGTCTGGGACCCATACACGCCTTTCTTACATATCATCTATATCATACCCTTTTCTGGGATCTGCCGTGTACTCAGCATCGTCCTCAATTCAACGCGCACCTCATAGTCCCGAATCGGAGAGCCCCTGTCTTTGGGCGGATGGCGGGCGATCAATGGATCAGAGGCTTTTACCCGCTCCCACCACGTCGGTCCCCAGGATTCCCCCTTTCCTCATCGTACCTCATGCCCTGTTGTTGCTAGAGGCACTTCTGTGTTTTGATTCTCTGAACCTGGATCTGGAGCTTTCTTGGTATCACCAGATAAACCTTGGAATCAGTTGCCGCCGTCCTGGCAAACAGAATATTTGGGGCACCACGATAATCCTTTTGGTTGGACTGGTATAGGAACTCGGCAGGATGTACCACTTTCCTGCATCTTCTTCGTCGGGCCTTCGATCTTCATCTGGGGCCAGGTCATCCTCTGAGCATATCCAACACGGACGGCCATCGTCATCGACGCTGAACGCTACACAGTCGAAATCGGCTAGCAACCCCCTGTTCTTGAAGATCGAGGAAGAGCTACACGATGCAAGGAGAGTGAGAGAGCATGGGCAGGAGGAGGATATGCGGTATGCACTGGATATGGTCATTGGGAGGGTTACAGAGCTGGTACGTTTTCTATGGCATCTTGTTATCAAAGGACGTTTCTGATTCACAACAACCGAATGTGCAGACCTCGACCCTAAGTGAAGCCTACAAAGCCCAAGCTGAACTAGAAATACAACTCAATCTTGCCCGTTCCAACCTGCAAGTCATCCAAATGAACAACGAGATGCTCGAAGACGCCCTCAAAAAGAACAATGCAGCCTCTCGGGACCTCGGGTGGAACAGGCGCTCCGGTGCTCCTGCTCTCCCTGGTGGGGGACTAGAGAGATCACAATCCGTGGACTATCCAGAGAGCCCAGCCAGTGCGACATCGTCCACCTCGGAAAACAAGTTCTTCAAGTTTAGGTTCTCGACTCCCGCGAATCAGAGCACGCAGAGTGTGCCGGGTGGTCAGGTTGGGAGTAGACCTGGGACACCGGTTCTTGGAAACTTGACGTCACCGTCGATGCCTTCGCTGACAGCTGCGAGGGATAGAGAGCGAGAGTTGGATGAGCTTGCAAAGGAGCTGGAAAAGGAGAGGGCGGCAAAGAAGAAGGCCTTGGAGGATAAAGCTGCTTTGGAGGACGAGATAGAAAGTTTGAGTCAGGCCTTATTCGAAGAGGTATGGTTCCTCTCCTTTCTACTGCATCATCGGGTACTGATAGGACATAACAGGCCAACAAGATGGTAGCAGAAGAACGAATGAAGCTCTCGGAAACCATTGAAGAACTCAACGAGATCAAGGCTGAAAAACATGCTTTGCAATCTGCACTTCGGCTACTCGACAACCAGACCCGGTCTGCTCGAGAACATGGCCACCATCAACGAACCTCCAGCTCGGAATTCTCTTTCGTCAACGCGTCATCGGGCTCAGGGTCGCCCTCCCCATCTCTAGACAGCAGGCGGCTGTCAACCTCGTCGAGCCAGCTAGGCTTAAAGTCAGTTCCTACATCCCCGCTAAGCGGTCTACCGCCCCTCCCACCTTCACCCTTCCCTTCACGCCCGTCGTCGACTGCAATGAACGATGACTGGAAACCACCGCCAAGGAAGGATTCACTGCTTGCCTCTGTAGTGAACCGCGAAGACGTTTCGAGCGACGGAGGAGGGAACACAACCTTAGGAGCGATATCACCTACATCGACGATCAAGAAGAGACTGTCAAGTACCTCGTCCATTGGTACCTACCTTGGATCTGGGTCAGGGACGTCGATCAACGGAGCAAGCGAGGAGGCGTCTGGCTCTTCTGCGAAGGAATCCTCCAGCAGGGCAGACGCAAGTACGACAGCAGGAATCGCCAGCCTGGTTGCACCTTCCCCGGTGACTGAAGAAGGAGAAGACGACGGCCAGCCGACACCTCGATACCAGCCGCCGCCGTTATCGTCGAGCTCCCCGCCAGCTCCTGCACCCTCGTCTCTTCCATCTTCAACATCGGCATCTGAGACTTCCGATTCACAGCTTTCATCTGCACCTCCAGCCAGCTCTGGGCCTGCGATGGGCGTGGAACTCGATCCTTGGGCAGATGCACCCTCCAGTAGCTCTGTAGGGAAGAAGAGTGGTGGTGGCGGTGGTCCATCAACGTCGCCATTTGGGGGTACGATTGCTGCTGCTTATGCTGGCATGCGATGAGGACCCCTTAAGATGCCGTAGGAACCAAGGTTCGAAGTCAGGCTGAGGAGTGGAGATGCACCAGGCGAAATGACATAGAACTTGTGAATGATGTCTTTATCTTACCTTCCTGATCCATGTTTGTGTCACTTATTATTCTTTCTCTTGCTTGATTGTGGCTACCTTCCTACATTCATGACTTCCAGGACCTGCCACCGCAGCGCGCAGCCTGGCGCAAATTCGCAAAGAACGTCCCGAAGTCGCCATGATTTCCGAAGTTGTAAACAATGTAAAAGTAGCCAGGCGCATCAACGTTCACGGCACCTCGATGGAATCTGCCGACCGCCCTGGGAGCGCTCAGGGCTCTCATAAGAGCCGCTGCAGAGGAAGGGCAATGAATGCGCTGAAGAAGTTGTAATTTGCGCTATTCCCTGATAAGTTGGGGTGATGGGAAGCAGGAGGCCTAGGCCAAGAGGTTTTGGCGCCTAACCCGCGACATCAATCTAATCTAATCTATTATCTAATCGATACAGGAGGAACAACGTTAACCAAGTTGTGAAGTGACGACGGAGAGAGACGATGTCAAAGAGAGAGTTGCACAACAGACAAGGTTGAGGAAGTGGTGGGCATTTACGATGATTTCAGATAAACTAAATGAACTGGCTGGAGCTCAGCAGTGAAGCTCGCGCTAAATTATCATACACTTGTAATTTATATCGTCTGTTGTGACAGTACCTTGACTGCCACTGAGCATTGATGCTATGGAGTCTGCATACGCTCATCAATCGGTTAGAATTGGATGCCCAGGGCATGCGTGTGGATATATCTGAAAGGTAGAGTGTAAAGGGCAAGACATAGGTATTAGGCATCACAGTTGCATGTACAAGTACGTGGGTATAATGTCAGACAATTCAAGCGAGTAACGGTCAGATAAACTCTCAGACTGCCTGAGGTTTGGCTGATTCCGTCTTGGCCTCTCTTTTTGCAGCTCGTTTGGCCTCACGTTGCAGCCTTTTGTCCTTCTCCGCTGATGTCTCGTCTGCACCCCTCCAATCACCGAATGGCCCCGTTCCAAACGTTTTACGGATATTGATGCTTAAGACAATGGTGCTGATCAACCACTCGGGGGCCGCATGAAAGATGTAAAAGACAACCTTTTCGGAGGTCCTGTTGAGAGACCCAGGCTCCATCGACTCAAGTGCTTCTGTCCTGTGTTGAGCTGCCGATAGTCGATAAGAGGCGACCACAGCAATGAGGGCTGCAATGACACCAATCGTGATGATACCTCTTTTACCAGCTCGAGGTTGCCTCATGTAAGACCATGCTGTAGCTGATCCCACGCCTGTTATGCCGAAAAGAATGAGAGCAGCACTGACAAGTCTGCAGCGCATCGAGTTTGATTAGTCTTGGCCCCTTGGGGACGATACAAAGCCATACCTGAAGTTGTAGGTACTGTTAGCCTTTCCAGCGTTATTGAAAGTAGAACTATAACTCGAGTTTCCAACGATGCCGAGGGCGATGGCCGTGAGGAAAACCACAAGCGAAGCATCCGCAAACCGACGGACCCAGAACCTCTCTCGCGGTCGGTCGACGTCGCCTTCGCGTGGAGGCTCTAGATAACATTCCTTTGTGGCTGCAGCAGGCGACTCTGCGTATCGCTCCAGTCCGTAGGTAGGGTTAACAAGCAAACAGCGAACCGCATTTAGCAAGTCTGATGAAAGCCCAACGTATCCCATGCCGAAGCTGGTCTGCTGGTAGTTGATTAGGCCTCCAGACAAGCGCATGGCCTCGTTTCGAGTTTGGAGTGCTCGAAGGATGTAGACAACAATCCTGGTACGGAAAACCGATGTCAACCGCTATGTGTTACGGGACTATCCCATCCAGCTCACACGGCGGGCAAATGCTTGTCAAATGCCGCGTCGGGGTTGCTTGTCAAATGTCTTGTCAAATGCTGTGCCCATCGGCCCGCCTTCCGCCCTGCCCAGCTGCTCGATCGTGCGAGGCATGGACACATATGGGGCTTCGAATACTGAACTTGGGAAGGACTCTATGCTACCGCAGCTCGTAGGAGGTCTAAAATGCAATGTAGAATATGTTTCTACATAATTTCAAGTTTAACGAGGCGATTCTACTACTTTGTAACTGCATTTGAATGTGACGGTCTGTTTCGCGAAACATAGCACATCGAGTGGAGCAATACTTCGAATCATTGGATGCAGTATATACAGTCCGCACCGTCTTAAGGAATACGTGGGAAAGGAATAACCTCCGGAAAGGCATAGGATTTGGGGTCCACCAACATGGTTCCCCGTCAAAAATATGCGAAAAGGAATAAACCTGCGAAAAGGCATAAGGCATAGACCAGGGAGGGGGTCAAAAGGCATAATCCCCTTATAAGTGCTCCCTATTTGGGCCGGATTTTACCTTCTTCGGAGTGCCCTTCACTTCCTTTTCAAGCTTAAAAGGCAACTGATACCACTTTAGGTTTGGCAAAGACCCCAAGCTCGCTGTTGAAACCGCGAATAGTGTCAAAAACAGCACAAATTCTGGAGATAGGGGCAGTCAAGCCACCATCAGAGGGGTCCATTGGCCCATGGGAAAATCGGCTTGGCCTGCCAAAAGGCATAACCTCCGAAAAGGAATAGGATTGGGGGGTCCACCGAGGCTTATTCCTTAAGACGGTGCGGACTGTATAGCGCAACTATTTTAGCATTCATGCTTTCCGAAAATGAGTGTCCAAGCGTCTGAAAACAAGAAGTGGAAGGCAGGGGCAAGAATTGCACCGGACCGCAAGAGCACAGCATTTGACAAGTCATTTGACAAGACATTTGACAAGCAACCCCGACGCGGCATTTGACAAGCGTTTGCCCGCCGTGTCACCTCTCAATGGAAAACAACACGATTCCAATGGTCACAGTGGTTCTTGAGCGCCTATCAAGCACGCCACGGACCATAAGTGGTATGAGACAGACATATAGCACGATGAATAGGATGCATGCTCCAAGCTCAGAGGGGAGGGGAGTTCCGCCGATGGGAGAGGGGAAGGGCATCAGCAGAGGGGATGGAAGAGTGTGTCGCTTGATCCCACCCAAGCGAGCTCCGTATATATATATGTATCGCCCTGATTGCAATACCCAGCCGATTTCCTCAGCACTTCATATTACATCAACAATGGCTATGTGACATAAACCCCCGAAAAATGGCGGAGGTGCCCATGCTCAATGATGCGCAAGTACTTCAGTTGTCGGTTCGCTGAAGAACAGAAGCTGGCAGTCTTAGTTGTCGCATCAGGGTCCGTCTACTACAGCAGTGCACCGCCTGGGCCGTAGTGCGGAGTCGAAAAGGGGAGGAACAATCCAGTCTCCGAAGTAGGTTTACTACATAGATGTAGACTGGCCTCCGTCAAACCATGCCGCATCTATATTCACGGCACGTGGAACTTCTGTAATTCAATTGATTTTCCCGACCACCCCGGATCGGTTCATACCATGCCTATACAAACGATCATGGTAAGAATATAATTGTCAGGTTTTGTGTTAGATAAGGACGAACGTTGCATGGCTACCCTAGCTCAGTATGCTTGAAGAGGAATCTGAAACCCGGCCACAGCGACTTCAGAAGCCTCACCGATTGAATGCCAATGTGAACGTTGCCTTCATGACCCCACTATACGGCAGTCTATGTAAATTATAATAATTCTGATGCCCTCTAAGAAACATCAGCCCAGACAAGGCAATCGAGCAAAGCCCTGAATGGACCAGGGGCTTTTGGTGTACCAGTTGAGCGTACGTTATGAATTGGTACGATGGGCTGAACTCCCGACCACACTGACCACGTCCCGAGATACCTCCCCATTGGTTGCTAACTGATAGCGGAAGTTGCAAGTCGGACGCGTTCATTGGGAAATCAAACGACCTTCTCCTGCAAAGGCAGCAGCTGCCCAATGGTCGTTGCTGACATCTTGAAGTATTGCCTTTAGAGAAAAATGATCAACTTCGCGCTTGGTGAGAATTGCAAGTCCTCAAGCACTAGAACGTCGGTACACGCTTAAGCGCCCAGTAGCCAAATCGGAATCCTGAGAAGAGGTGTGATCCGCTCAGATTCGGAGGACTGAGGTTAGGTCTATGGTTGTCACCTGCTCGCTCTTCAGCGTTGTGCCATGAAGCAAACACTTGAATGCATGCCATCGGGAGCCTTTGCCGATGTTTGGGCTGGCCCGCAAAGCCAAGCAGCGGCGGTCACGGACAGAGGCTAGCGAAGAACACTAATCTATAACTGGCATGAACGGTAGGGGTTCGTTGGAAGTGCAGAGCCATAATCAGACAGGCCAGCATGTAAGGCACCAACTCGCAATGAACAAGGACAGAGCCCAGTAGGCTCTTTTATCTCGTTGAAGCGCAATGCCACCTTCACGGCCTGCCTTGATTTTTGGATTTTCACACCTACACCACCTTATTCTGCCTCTTTCTTGTGAAGATACCTGACCATTGTCAGCCGACTCTTTTCAAACCATTCCGACATCTGCTCGGGAGTCTGAGCAACTCGCATTGATTGGATATCTGAGGGCCAACAAATTCACATAACTATATACAAGATCGGGAGTGGCGAGGGAACACATTCAGGGCTTCTGGAAGATCTTCAGTTCTCTCGGCGTGAAAGATGCCCTCAACGGGCGCCACAACCTTCGACATGCAGGAGCCCCATGCGGGGCTTCAAAATGCCGAATGCGTCGCGAATCCTTCCTGTGACGAGTTTCAACGAATTGCCAAGAACCGTACTGCCTCTTGCTCGCTTTATCGACCAGTAAAAGACCTACCGACTTGGAATCTCCTCGCATGCGACCATTAGATTCGCGGAAATACTCATGTAGGGATCTGAACGTAGGCTTGAAAGTGAACGTTTGAACAATGAGTTGCATTAAATCAACGACGCCGTTGACCCGTATCATACACGGGCGAATAGCCCAATTATGTGAGAGTTTCAAGTATTTTAAGACTAGATTGTGTACCTGCCCAACCAGTCAGGTTCATATTTCCAACGACATGCAAGATGAGAACTCACCGGAAAAGAGGACTCTCATTCCCCATCGACCTGAATTCGTTCTCGCGAGTTGCATCAATGCCTTCTGCCTGACATTTAGCTTCGTTGATGGCATTATGCCGCTTGTAGTCACGCATGGCTATTGAAGCACAGAGAATGGCAATACATAACCATCCGATAATGACTCCGTGGCCTAGGAAGAAACGAGGCGGATGAAGGTAGATAAACGAAGAGCAGATGCTGGAAAACAGGCCCCTAATGTCAGTTATCTGACTGTTAAAGGGAGCCAAGGTGAACTCACCCTCCAAGGTTACCCATTCCGATGACCATGGCTAACGTTACACCGCGACGCAGGTCACCGCCCGCATTGGACCCCGCCCATGCGAGAGTAACAGGTACGCAGGGGTAGACACCAATGGTAGCGAGGACCGCTCCGATATACGAGCCAGCCACTGAGCCTTGAGAAATCAAGATGATGTATCCGATGAGCGAGATGGAGCAGCCGATGATGATAAAGGGGCCTCGTCGATTGAATTTATCGGAGAGCGTTCCAACTAAGTTTCGGCAAGGGGATCAGTACATAGGGCTGGGCATGTATAGTGAAGACCTACTGATAAGCGTTGCAACGCACCCACAAAAGAACGGGGGGACGGTGAGGAGTTGCGAGATGGCAGCGTCGAAGCCGAGCTCGTTGACAATGGTCGGTGTGAACAGCGATATGGCGTATACTGGGATAAGGAGGCTAGTGTAGATACCAATTTGGAGGTAGGTCTTGCTATCCTTGAGGGCTTGCCAGACGTATTTCATCGAGAATTCTGTGGCGAGGCCTTGATGGTCTTCTTTGATCATGTGTACGACGAGCGCGCGTTCTCTGTCGTTGAGGAATGTCGCAGTTTCAGGGTACTGTTGAGAGCGAGGTTAACTGGTGTTAAGGGTGCCGTGAGGTTTATGCTTACGTCGTGCATGAAAAAGTAGGAGATGAACGCGAAAACGACAGTGGCTATTCCTTCGAGGCAGAACTGACAAAGGTGTGTTAATCAAGAGGTGTGGGCCCAATAAAGACCTACGTACAATCCACTGCCATCCATAAAGGCCTCCAATACCTTCCATGTGCTCGATACACCAAGCGAGGAGGCCACCAAAAGCGCCAGCTATTGTTGCAGCCGAGAAGAAGATCGCGATTCGTTTTGCGGCATCTCGTCGGCGATACCATAGAGAAAGGTAGAATGTAATCTGTGGAGCAGGTGAGAAGCATTCATGGACTATTGAAGAGCCGACGCACCCCGGGAAAGAGGCCAGCTTCGGTCAATCCTAGGAATACCCGAGCGATGATCAGGGATTCAAAGGTTTTGCACAGGCACATTAGAGTCATGACAAGTCCCCAAGCGACCATGATCGAGGGTACTATTCAAGGGAAAGGACGTGAGTATTGAAGGTTTGGGAGAGACTCATGGGATACGCACTCCAACGAGAAGGGCGGAAGAGCTTTAAGCAGATGTTTGAGGGTACTTCTGCAAACGCGTAGGGTATGAAGAAGACTGCTGCAATCTAGGAAGATGTGGTGAGAGGTGAACAAGAGAGAAGGCTGGAAGGCGTACAATATTGTATTTCAGACCGTCAAGGTGCAGATCGTGCGCCATGCCCGCGATTTTTGCGTTTCCAATATTGGCACGATCCCTGCAAAAGACGCATTTGGCAAACGTAACGGCGGAGAGCGCGCGTAGACTCACAAGAATGAGAGCAAGTACAAGAACGAGATGAATGGGAGTAGTTTCCAGTCCATTTTTGTTAACACTTTGCGACGCTCAGCCTCCAAAGAGACTAGGTCCAGACTGTCTAGAGAATGGTGGGGCGGCGCCTCGTCACCATTTATAGAAGAGGGGCGGCGCTTTTCGACGTCCGTATGGGAGTCAGTAGGGCTTGCTAGAGGTTTCTTTCCCTCTTCTGGGAATATAGAACTCATAGTGCCAAGGGTACGAGGAGGAATTATAATGAAGAAGCAGACACCAGGAGTGGATGCCTTTCTCTGAGTGGGAATATTGCTGTAGGTAGAGGTTTGGAGGGACGGAAGTCAGGATCTTTACACTGTATTTATACGAATTCTTGTGAGTGCTGTGAGTGCATAAGATCGTAGCCCCCCACTCAAGTGAGGCATACTAACGCCGCGAAAATTCCATGAAATTTCAATTGGGGTGACTCAAAAGCCCTTGTAGATTCTAGACTGAAGGAACGGGAACGTCCATTCCGACCGATTGAATGCAACAACAGCCTTTAGATGTGGCGCATCAATGCCTTTTGAAGCAGAGCAAGGCAGCTTATCAAGAGTCGAGGCTCCAAAGCAATAGAACACGAAAGAGGGGAGGGCCTAGCCCGAAGTTGCATAGTATAGGATGGCGATCAAGCGGCGATACAAAGGTGCTTGGGTGTAAGACGCAGCGCCAAGACCGATTGTGTCTGCACAGTCTAGACACAACATGTGACGTCCAGAACATATAGAGACCAGTCCGGCCAGTTCGTCGTGTTTCTTTCGGCCCAATAGAGTGCAATAATGCGGACTATCGACATGATGTCTGTGAAACGAGTGATAGGTGTGTTTGCAGTTCCAAGGCAGCTTGCGTGGTCCCAAGATCAACGACCACGTGCATTGCAGGTGTTCCTGTGCAATTGGAACGAGCCGCGGTGGAAAGGATGGTTTCAAGAGGTCACAGAAAGTTGTATAGCGTTCCTAGAGCATTATTGGCTTCGTGCAGACGATGTGAAAGGACAAGGTGCAAGCATTCCTATTTCCAAGGATTTTGACCAAATTTGTAATCAAAGGGTCACGTGCAGATTATGTGCGCGCCACGCGACGCGTCGGTAACCCCGCGGCACCAGCCAGTTTCTTGCTCGCTCCCATCATCGTCCCGTGCTCGCTCACCGACGTCGAATAGCCGTCGCCACCATTGCCAGAGTCTCGCTCGCTGTATACTGGGGCATAGTCGATGAGGGTCCTGTGTGTCGCAGAGAAGCCGTCGATATCCAAGGCCATTAGCCAAATTCTCTCGGGTGGGCAATTTACAACAGTGAGTACATATTGGGCTGTCTAGAGCTTATTAACAATTTGTAGTCGAATACTAGATCCCAGTACATCAAGAACTACGAGTTCAATTATGGTTATACCAACTCACAATTTGTCGTCACCTGTGTATCAGGGCACTTGACCCAGGTCGACTTTCCGGACCAATACAGACAGTGGAAGGCCCATGACCCTTTTGTGCTCTTTGACGCGGAAGTTAGGGCTTTCGTTCCAGACGACAAGAAGGCCATTGAGCAAAATCTAAAGGCACAAGCGAGGAATGCCGACACCCTTATGATTTGGACGGATTGCGATCGAGAGGGAGAGCATATCGGGATGGAAGTGGTGAATGTGTGTCGACAGGCGAGGCCTAACATCAGAGTCAAGAGGGCGAGGTTCAGCGCCATTATTGCTCAGTAAGTACGACACATCTGGATTGGAATCAAGCTCATTTGGCTTAGGCAGATCCATAATGCAGCTCAGCACCCCATCGAGCTTGACCAACGACAAGCAGACGCAGTGGACGCTCGTATCCTGCTTGACCTCAAGGTCGGCGCAGCCTTCACGCGTCTCCAGACATTGACGTTGCAATCGTCATTTCCGGATCTTTCAGTCGTCTCCTATGGTCCGTGCCAGTTTCCAGCCCTGGGCTTTGTTGTGCAACGGTACCTCAAGGTCGAAGACTTCAGGCCAGAGACGTTCTGGTTCCTTCACTTGGAGCTGAACAGAGCCGGCAGCGTTGTCAAGTTCTCGTGGAAGCGACCACACCAGTTCGACTTTGACATCGCCAACAGTCTTTTTGCCAGAGTCATGGAGGATGTGACGACAACTGTGGTCAAGGTTATCAAGAAGGAGACCAAGAAATGGTACGCATTTCGGTCCATCATGGCTTCACGGTCTCACGGCGTACAGGAAGCCCCTCCCACTGACCACGGTCGAGCTTCAGAAGGCTGGCTCGAGGCTCCTACGATTGGCACCAAAGAAAATCCTGGACGTACGTATTCCCCACACTCCATGTGCCGTGTCGTTAACTTTCCACAGATTTCCGAAAGACTTTATCAACAAGGGTTTCTCTCATACCCGCGTACAGAAACAGACCAATTCGACAACCAGTTTGACTTTATGTCGCTCATCAACAAGCAGACAGTTGATGGTGCCTGGGGTGACTTTGCACAGAGGTGGGCATATCCCCGAGCTTTCGATTCCATATGCTTACAGGTCGGTTTAGGCTCGCTGGTGGTGGATTTAACACACCACGCAAGGGCAAGAACAACGATAAAGCCCATCCTCCAATCCATCCGACTGCCCACGCCGGTCAACTAACAGGCGACGAGAAGAGAGTGTATGAGTACATCACCCGACGGTTCCTCGCCTGCTGCTCCGAGGACGCCAAAGGAAACCAGACCACTGTGGACGTCGTCTGCGGAGGCGAAGAGTTCTCAGCCACAGGTGCGTTTACCCCATGGTACAAGTAGAAACATATCTGACTCGTCTGCCAGGCCTGACTGTGATCGCCAAGAACTACCTGGAGGTATACCCTTACGACAAGTGGACAGACCATAACCTTCCTTCATTCGAAGAAGGCGAACAGTTTGAGCCTACGACATGCGAACTGAGACAGGGAGAGACGACGTCACCAAACTACCTGACTGAAGCCGACTTGGTCACCCTCATGGATAAGAATGGGATCGGTATGCGTTGATTGTACTGGCGTTGTGACGAGCATGGGCTGACGGTATGTAGGCACGGATGCGACGATTGCACAACACATTCAAACCATCATCGACCGCGAATATGTTACGGAACGAATGGAAGGAGCCACAAAGTACCTGATACCCTCGCCGTTAGGCATTGGGCTCATTGAAGGATATAACAACATCGGGCTTCAGAAAAGCGTTAGCAAGCCTATTCTACGCCGTGAGGTTAGTGTGGATCGTTACCGTCCTCTGTTGAGTAGCTCACTCAGTGTGACCTGCAGACGGAGCGAAGGATGGTCCAGGTCTGCCAGGGTGCTGCTAGCAAGCAGGAGATGATGCAGACGAGCCTTGATCAGTACAAGCAGATGTTTGAGATCACCCAAAGGGAGTTCAATAAAGTCGTCGATGTAAGTTGGGTTGCTGTCTTCCTCGTACTCGGTCCCTGATGAAACGTAGAGCGTACGAAGGTACATCGGTGCAGGTGGCGGCGGAGCACTCGGAGGAGGACCTCCTGCACCGCCAGGGGCTCCTGGAGCAGGTGGTGGTCGCGGAGGTGGAGGTGGAGGTGGAGGTGGTGGTGGAGGAGGAGGAGGAGGAGGAAGAGGGTCAGGAACTGGACGTGGTCGGGGAGGGTCGACCAGAGGAAAGAGTCAGGGAGGCGGACGTGGCGGTGGAGGCGTCGGTAAGCCGAAAGCACCTTTATTCTGCTGAACCCCGACGTTAACTTGGCATGCAGATCACCCCCCGGGCCCGCCTCCTGCAGCTCCACCCTCAAAACCCAAATCTAAACGTAATCCCACCGCTGTCACCGTTCCTCCACCGAGCGGTGGCAAAGCCTGCCAGTGTGGCATACCGGCTAGGCAGAGGACCAGCACGAATGGGGCATCAAGGGGCAAGGTACATTGGACATGTGGAAAATCTGACGAGGACGAAGACCGTTGCCTGCTCTTTGAGTGGGTCACGGAGGGTGCTCATTCCGCAACGTCGGCGGCGGTTCCAGCCAAACGCCCTTACGATGATGTCGATGGCCCTGCTCGCAAATGTAAATGTGGCGAAGACGGTGTCAGCAGGACGGTCACCAAGGAATCCAACAACAAGGGCCGCCAGTTCTGGGTGTGCGCCAAGCCAAAGGATGACCCCCAGCAATGCGATTTCTTTGAATGGGCTGACGAACCTGCTCGTAGCGGTTCCGTGGGTATGTTCCGGCAAATTTCTCCTTCGAAGCGTTATTGACTCTGGGTCACAGGAAGTGGAGGGATGGGTAGCAGATCTGCTTCGACAGGCCAAGGCAACTCTGGTGGTGGCAGATCAAGCGATCCTTGTTACAAGGTATGTCCAATGGCTTGGCAACTTTGAGCAATTCTGATTGGTTATTCCATCTTCTACCTTCTGTGGCGCTACCCTCTCCTCACCTTGGCGTTCTGTGATTCGGCGTTGGTTAACCATTCTCTCCGAATCGGCGTACTGATGATAATAGTGTGGAGAAACTGGACATTGGGCCAACGGTATGTTAAACCTCCGTTTCTGATGCAATCCTGTCGCAATCTTTACCACTGGGAACCGACTTCTTTTCGTATTCGGAATGAGCGAAGGCTGACTCTATCGGTCCTTCTCTGCAGCATGTCCCAATCCCGACGGTGGCAACAGTAACAAGCGGCCTCGAAGCTTCGGTGGACCCTCAGGTACCTCGAGCAACAGCTACGGCAGTGGTTCTTCTATGACTTGTTACAAGTGCAAGAAGCCCGGCCATCTTGCGCCAAGTACGTTTCGCGTCGTATTGGTTCTGACCGAAACGACACCAGGGTGCTTATACTTCCTGTCTTCTAGATTGTCCAGATTCGAATGGCGGTGGTGGGGGTGCCTCTTCATCGTATGGACAGAATGGCGGAGGCGCAAAAAGCAGTGCCATTTGCTTCAAATGCCAGCAGCCTGGTCATTTTGCGAGCGGTGAGCGTGTTTGCTCTTCTCATTGGACATGACAGTGCTGATCATTCCTTTCTTACGTTTTAGAGTGTGGTGCCGCAGGATCATCCTCCGGGTCAAGAACCAATAGCTCTAGAGGATCGACGCGGGGGAGACGCGGAGGATCGACAGGCCGGGGCACGGGTAAGCGTGGTAGAGGCAAGAAGTCGTACTGAAGGTTACAATCATCTTGGATTCTTCACGTTGGAGAGATGCTCAGGCAGGCTTTGAGGACACATTCGCACTGTATAATACTCATCTTTGGCAGACACAGGCTATCAATGGCACGCATTTACACCATGACATCACACAGGGGCGCCTTGCTCTCCTCCTTAGCCCCCCAAAGCATCTCCGTTGCCCTCTTTGGGCGATCTGCTATTGATGGGATGCTGTAGTGGCAGCAATCCTGCATTTTGGCTCCGTCCACAAGGTTCGGCTGCACACTTTCAGCCCTCAATGATTGACTTTGAGGAATTCTACCCCGGGCATCACCCCGAACTTCCACCTCACCCCCACTTGTCTTTTCCTTCCCACCTTTCATTCATTTTCGCCCCGGGTACTCCGCAATGACAATGGATTGTACTGACCGAAGGGCCAATGCGCAATCCAAAAATAGCGCGAAGCGTCAGAGTGGTGCGGGGAAGGCAGAGGAGCATGCGGCTCACCGACCACGAGACACTAACACCATTCAGCCAAGCCATCTTCTGTACAGGGCGAGGCATGCTATCGAGCGTGATAGATTCCTACCTACAGGGCTAAAAATTCTCGGCCTGGTTTTAGCTCCCTGTTGGAATCAGCCGTATATAAGGTAAAGCTCGAACTGATCTCATTCTCCACCCCAACAGGTCTTCTCTTCCCCCATCCTCCTCCTTCCCCTCCACCCACTGTTTTCTGGATCTCGCAACACGTGTTATCAGCAAGAATGACTTCGAGCAAAGGAAGCTTCTCGGAGAAGAAGGCGGATTCTGTCGATGTTTTATCACCAACTAGCGACTCAGGTTTCGAGCTAGCGCACATCACTGAGGAGGATAGGCAGAGGGTCCTCAGGAAGATGGATTGGCATCTCCTGCCTTTTATTTCGCTCCTCTATTTGCTCTCGTTCTTGTAAGCATCGTTTGTCAACCTTTCATACAATTCATAGAAGCTGACAATTCTTGATAGGGATCGTTCTAATATTGGTACGCGAAGCACTGATGCCCTCCATGGAAGCATGGAAGCTGACATTGAGTAGGAAACGCGAGGATTGCGGGAATGGCTGACGATGTTGGTCTGACGGGCTTGAAGTACAACATTGTATGTGGAGATTTGCACTGGAGAAACCGACGTGCCTTAAAATCGTTTTTTTTTAGGTCGCTGCGGTTTTCTTCGTTCCTTACGCCTTGGCTGAGCTTCCCTCGAATGTTGCACTTAAACTGTTCCGACCCTCCATCTGGAGTGAGTCTATTTCGATTTGCACGCCTTCTACGATGCTAACACTTTTTACAGTTCCTTCCATCATGGTTGCCTGGGGACTAGTTATGACGCTTATGTGCCTCTGCAATACCTTCGAGGGTCTTATCATGTACGCCGTTTCTAACAGAGTTCGGAAGCACACTCACCCCACCCTCTAGTGCGCGTGTCTTCCTCGGTTTGACTGAAGCAGGCCTTTTCCCTGGCGTAAGTCCTTCTCAGGGGTATGTGTCCCGCGGGTGATTGATTGTCTCGAATGATACAGATCGCATTCTATCTCTCGCTCTGGTACCGCCGGCAAGACGTCGCTCGCAGAATCGCCATCTTCTTCTCCGCTGCCACTGTTGCAGGTGCCTTTGGTGGTCTTCTTGCCTATGGCATCGCCCACATGGACGGCATTGGTGGTTTGCAAGGTTGGCAATGGATTGTGCGTGCTCTCTCGTATAGGCTTTCCTTCGGAAACAGCTAACGATTCTATCAGTTTTGCCTGGAGGGTATTGTCACTGTTCTCGTAGCTGTTGCCGCCTTCTTCTGCATGCACGATGTAGGTCTGAGCATTCCACTCGATGACACCTTCGCTCACGATACCGACAGTACCCTGAGACTGCTACTTTCTTGAATGACCAAGAGCGTGCAATCATTATCCACATGCTCAAAGAAGACACCATGGGTCTCGACAAGACATTCAAGATGTCATATGTCTGGAAAGCTATTGGTGATTACAAAACGTACATCCAAGTCGGAATCTACCTTGGACTCCTCGTCCCCGTCTACTCTATCTCCCTGTTCACCCCCACAATCGTCCGCGCGCTCGGCTTCTCTGCCGCTAACGCTCAGCTCCTGACCATTCCTCCGTTCGTTGCTGGTTGCATCGCTACCATCGCCGGTGAGTCGCCTCTACACCATCAAACACTCTTATACATATTTAACGACTTCGTCTCCCAGTTGGTGTATACTCCGACAAGCTCAACAAGCGTGGTCCCTTTGTCGTTGGCGGTTGCTCTGTCTCCATCATCGGCTACCTCATTCTTATCTCCCAGGGCAAACCTGGTGCCTCCTATGTCGGAGCGATCCTCACTGCGGTCGGCGTTTACCCCACCATTGCCGTTACCCTTGCCTGGGCAGGATCAGCTGCTGGTGGTGATGTCGCGAAGGGCGTAGTCCTTGCAATGGTCATTGGTATGGGTAACCTTGGAGGGTGAGTATCCATTCTCCTTCGACACAAGGTGGCACTCTATTTACTATGTCTCTTTAGTCTTGCCTCCTCCTTCATCTACCTGAAGGGTCCACGTTACTTCTCTGGTCATGGTGCCAACATTGGATTCCTCAGCATGGCCATCGCCCTCAGCTGCTTCGCCATGTGGAAGTACAACCAGCTTAACAAGAGGAACGAGCGGATTTGCCAGGAGCAGGGTATCGACGACAGCCGAAGAGATGAGTTCAGGAACGTTGGCAATGACAGCCCTCTCTTCAGGTAGGCTCTCGCCCTCCTTCAGCTCGTGCGGCAACTAATTGATGGGTACTGTATAGGTTCACGCTTTAATGGGTTTATACGCACAACTTACGCGTCGCAATGAATAATGGGTCCCTATTCCTTATAATGGCTCTTCAGTATAGACTTCTCCGGTCTGTTGTAACAATATTGCTATCCTAGACAATTGAATTATCGCTTAAGCATGGACAAGCTGGAGCGTGGGCAAGATTAGTAACGGGTCCAGGGGAAAGCTGTATCGAAGGTTAGGAACGTTTTAGATCGTTCGCTTTGGAGACATACTCAAACAGGCCTCAGGGACAGATACGCAGACAGCACTCATCTTTGGCAGACACAGGCTGCCAATATCGCCCTCCTGAGACACCTTCTCGCTGCTATATCAAGGCTTGGGCTCGCATCTCTCTCCTCCTTAGCCCCCCAAAGCGTCTCCATTGCCCCCTTAGGGCTATCTCTTGTGATGGGATACCGCGATGGCAGCAATCGCGCATTCCGCGTTGGTTCACAAGGGCTCGACGGTCTACGCATTCTAGCTCAGTGATTGACTTTGCGCATTCCTACCCCGGGCATCACCCCCGAACTTCAACCTCGCCCCACCTGTCCTTTCTGTCCATACATTTGCGACCCGGGGACTTTGCAAGGACAATGGCCTGTGCTCACCGAAGGGCATAAACAACCCAAAAATAGCGTGGGGCGTAGAAGCATGCAGCTCACCGAGACACCCACCCCATCCAGCGAGGCCATCTTCTCTACACGCGAGGCATGCGATAGAGTGTGAGTATAGGGCCTTTTACTTGCCGTATATAAAGTAAAGGTCCAGGTAACCTTATCTGCACTCCAACGAGTCTTCTCTTTTCATCCTGCTCCTTTCCCTAGACCCAACAGCCCGCCAGGATGACCTCAGGCAAAGGAAACTTCTCAGAGAAGAAGGCAGATTCTGTCAATGTAACACCAACCAGCGGCTCAGCTCTCGAGCTGTCAGATATCACTGAGGAGGACAGAAAGAGGGTCCTGAGGAAGATGGACTGGCATCTCCTGCCCTTTATCTCGCTTCTCTATTTGCTGTCATTCTTGTAAGCATCCCTTTCGTTGCTCTTGATAGAAGCTGATGGCTCCCGATAGGGACCGTTCCAATATTGGTATTCGAAGGGCTGTCCCGTCCAAGCAATGGAGGCTGATAAGTGACATAATTGAACAGGGAATGCTAGGATTGCGGGAATGGCTGACGATGTCGGCCTGACTGGCTTGAAGTACAATGTGGTATGTACTGCGCCAGAGACAGGATCTTTGCGCATGTCTGAAAATGATCTCATAGGTCGCTGCGGTTTTCTTTGTTCCTTATGCTTTAGCTGAGCTACCTTCGAATCTGGCTCTCAAGCTATTCAGACCTTCTATCTGGAGCGAGTTTACATCGGGTTCTCCCTTCTATGATTCTGACATTTTCCAATAGTCCCTTCGATCATGGTGGCGTGGGGTCTCGTCATGACTCTGATGTGCCTCTGCAATACCTTTGAGGGTCTTATCATGTATGCTTCCTTGAATCGAGACGTGGAAACACACTCATGTCATCCCCCAGTGCACGTGTCTTTCTCGGCTTGACAGAAGCAGGACTGTTCCCTGGTGTAGGTTCTCCTAATGGCTATTCTTCTCTCGGATGCCTCATTGATTTAAACAACCCAGATTGCCTTCTATCTCTCCCTCTGGTATCGTCGGCAAGATGTCGCTCGCCGAATCGCGATATTTTTCTCTGCTGCCACCGTCGCAGGTGCCTTTGGTGGTCTCCTTGCCTTTGGTATCGCCCACATGGATGGCATCGGGGGTTTGCAAGGCTGGCAATGGATCGTAAGCACTCTTTTTCCCACATGTTCTTTGGCATAGAGCTGACAATTCCACTAGTTCTGCCTTGAGGGTATCGTCACCGTTCTTGTCGCTGTAGCCGCTTTCTTCTGCATGCATGATGTAAGGCGTCACCATTTCATCGACATTACCCCTGCTCACAATGAGAACAGTATCCCGAGACCGCCACATTCTTGAACGCCGAAGAGCGCGCCATTATCTTGCATATGCTCAAGGAAGATACCATGGGCCTCGACAAGACCTTCAAGATGGCCTATGTCTGGCAGGCGGTAGGAGACTACAAGACCTACCTCCAAGCCATAATCTACATTGGCCTTATCATCCCTGTATACTCCATCTCCTTGTTCACCCCTACAATCGTCCGCGAACTCGGTTTCTCTGCCGCCAATGCTCAGCTCCTCACCATTCCTCCCTTCGTCGCTGGCTGCATTGCAACCATCGCCGGTAAGTCACTGCTGTCTCATTACCTAGGTGCTCATCTGACTTGTTCTACATGCAGTTGGTATCTACTCCGATAAGCTGAACAAACGTGGCCCCTTTGTCGTTGGCGGCTGCAGTCTCTCTATGATCGGCTACCTCATTCTAATCTCCCAGGGAAAGCCTGGTGCCTCGTACTTTGGAGCAGTCCTCACTGCTGTTGGTGTTTACCCCACTGTCGCCGTTCATCTTGCTTGGACTGGTTCAACTGCAGGCGGTGATGTCGCCAAGGGTGTTGTTCTCGCAATTGTCATCGGTATTGCAAACCTAGGAGGGTTAGAAAGTCTTTCTCCCTTTGAAACTAAAAACACACTGATGACGACCTCTAACCAGTATCTGTGCCTCTTTTATCTACCTCAAGGGACCTCGATACTTCTCTGGCCATGGCGCCAACATCGGATTCCTCACAATGACCATTAGCCTTAGCTGCTTTGCCATGTGGAAGTACAACCAACTTAACAAGAGGAACAAGAGGATTTGCCAGGAGCAGGGTATTGATGAAAGCCGGAGGGACGAATTCAAAAATGTTGGCAACGACAGCCCTCTCTTCAGGTAAGATTCAATCCCCCCTCAACTTAGGCGGCGACTGATCGATGAGTATTCTTAAGGTTCACGATTTAAGAATGGCTTGATAGTCTGCAATCAATAATGGGCTCCTAGATTACACCACGAGGCTTCTCGAAGACTGACTCGCTCCGTTAATTCCCGCTTTTACCGACATCACCGACCTGTCACCTGATCGTGATGCGCCTTGTATCCTAATCGGGCAGTTTTCCGAATCGCTCAGGCTCAGTCATGCATGATGTCAGAGAGTGTTCGCTTTCGGTTGTCCTTCCGCCATCATATCCGATCACCTTCACCTTCTGCAACACCTAATGTATTGCTAGAAATTACTCCTCAGTTGGCCACACCAAATCGTCATGCTGCATGGTCGGCACTAAGTAGCTGCAAGGGGGCACCCCTATCTAAACGACTGTCAAAGTCTGGTCACAATCGGCCTTTTGTCGACACAGATTTTGGTTGGAGGAACGTTGGAGCTGTGAGTGAAAAGTTAAAGCATACACGGTTGTCTCTGAACCTTGCACACTATGTTCTAGGAAGGCTGAGGTTACGGAGGGGTTGCCTGCTTTCCCCGAGCGCATTTGGGGCCTGAAACTCCAGCTGCTGATTTTCAACTTTCTCTCTCACAAGCAACATTGGAATCTTTCAAAGGAGTGGAAGCCTAACTGACTGGTGTCCTCCGTTGAGCATTCACGCTCTCTCTCTCGCGAGACCTTTCAGAGGGTGGAAAGCCTCTATGGTACCATTTGGGTGCTGCGCCGTTCGGATGCTGCGAATTCCGAGGCTACCAAGCGTTATACAGCTTAGATACCACTTGGATACCACCTTTATCTGGTCCCACCATCTCGCCAGCCCCGAAAACCGACCTGATTGTTGCTCATGCGCCTTTTCCACTGCGCTCAGCTCGCCTACTTCACCTGCTAACTCCTTGTCGCCCACTATCTTGCTCGCCTTTGGGACTAGCACACCCCTGTGCCGCCTGGTCTCGTTCGTTGTCACCCGGCTTAGATGCTGACTGTTTGGACTAACGCCGACCCCTCCATCGCTTGCACTTGCCACGGCTGCGTAAGAACGCTGTGTTCATACTCGTCCCAGGTACTTTGTGGGGTGGAAGAATCTCGAGTCATTTCTATCCTTAGCCTCACTATCCGCCGAGGAGCCTCGTTTACGCTCGTTGCAGCATAGGGACCCTCACGCCACCCCTGGCGGACCTTCCATCCCTCTCTTTGACCATCCAAATCGATATCTCTTACCGCCCTTTTAACCGTCCTGCCTCCGCTTCTTTCTAAGCCCGGCAGCCTCACCAATTGGTGACCGAGTGCCTCCTATCATATGAGAGTCTCGGCCTTACTACAAGCGTCGACTTCCCTTTGGCTCTATTCAGTTACCCTCTGTCCCATTAATAGAACAGGATTAACGCCGCAATGTCTTGCGTGACCTGAGGATGAAGGGATCCTCGATACTCAATCGGGGAAGCGATGTTCGGGCAAACAGTTTTACCAGTATTACTGGTCTTCGACTGTAAGCAAGTCCCTACCGCGGCGAGCAGTGGCCTTATCTAACTACAAGTGACAGAATGGGACATTGTATTCTTAAGACGTAAAGACTCGCATTGCCATGCTTCGGAACGGCCCCCTAGCCCAAGTTTTCGCCTTCGTGACATCGCGGCCGGGCTGGCATCACTCCTCCTTAACCCCCCAAAGCATCCCCATTGCCCGTTTAGGGCGATCTGCTGTTGATGAAGTATTGTGATGACAGCAATCGTTCATTCAATTCGATTCCATCCAGAAGGTTTCCACACCCTCACAATGATTGACTTTGAGGACTTCTACCCCGGCAATCACCCTACCTCGCACCGACTTGTACTTTTCCTTCCCACCTTCCATGCATTCTCCGTATTGACAGTGGGTTGTGCCCACCGAGGGGCAGAAAAGTCCAAAAATAGGGCAAAGCTTAGAGGGGGAAGGCATAGGAGCGTGCGGCAGCCGGGTCGCCGAACATGAGAACCGTGACCCATGACATCCAACGAAACCATCTTCTCCGCAGATCGAGGCATGCCATAGCCCAGAACCTGTATATAAGCTAACACTCGGGCTAATCCTGTTCTGCACCCCAAAAGTCTTACTGTCTCATTCTCCCCTTTCCTGCACCCACCGGTTTCTAGATCTCCCAGTACGCGGAATCAGCAAGAATGACTTCGGGCACAGGAGGCTCCTCAGAGAAGAAAGCCGAGGTCGATGTCGTGGCAATACCGACCAGTGACTCTGCCTTTGAGCCAACCTATACCACGGAGGAGGACAGGCAGAGGGTATTGAGGAAGATGGACTGGCATCTCCTACCATTCATCTCGTTTCTCTACCTGCTCTCGTTCTTGTAAGCACATTTCGTAATGGTTTATACCAATTGTAGAAACTGATGAGTAGCCCTTGATAGGGATCGTTCTAACATTGGTACGCGAAGCGATGGCCCATTCAGGCGATAGACGCTAAAGCCTATGAATAGGAAATGCCAGGATTGCGGGTATGGCTACCGATCTCGAACTGACTGGTCTAAAATACAATGTGGTGGGTGCAGATTTGCATCAAAGATAAGGAGCGTGTCAGAAAATTATTGAATAGGTCGCTGCGGTTTTCTTCATTCCTTACTCCCTGGCTGAGGTACCGTCAAATGTCGCTCTTAAGCTCGTTAGACCTTCCATTTGGAGTGAGTCGAACTTCTTTTTCTTTTCTTTCTACGATACTGACCTTTTCTGTATAGTCCCTTCGACGATGGTTGCCTGGGGTATTGTCATGACACTTATGTGTCTCTGCAACACCTATGAGGGCCTTATTGTGTACGTTGTCTTATATTCAGATACAGTGGTACACTCATTTCCATCCCCCAGCGCCCGTGTCTTCCTCGGATTAACAGAAGCGGGTTTGTTTCCTGGTGTAGGTTCTCCTAGTGGTTATTCGTCTCTCGGATGCCTCATTGTTTCAAATAACCCAGATTGCCTTCTATCTCTCACTTTGGTATCGTCGACAAGACGTCGCCCGTCGAATCGCCATCTTCTTCTCCGCTGCCACTGTTGCAGGTGCTTTTGGTGGTCTTCTTGCCTTCGGTATCGCCCATATGGATGGTATCGGGGGTTTGCAAGGCTGGCAATGGATCGTAAGCCCTCTTTTCCATATTTTCCTTAGCAGAGAGCTGACAATTCCACAAGTTCTGCCTCGAAGGTATCGTAACCGTTTTTGCCGCTGTTTCCGCCTTCTTTTACATGCACGATGTAAGATTATTATTCCACTGCATTTTGTCTTTGCTTACGATCGTATCAGTACCCCGAAACCGCCACCTTCTTGAATACCCAAGAGCGCGCCATCATTGTGCACATGCTCCAGGAAGATACTATGGGGCTTGACAAGACTTTCAGGATGGCCTACGTCTGGCATGCGATCGGCGACTACAAGACCTACCTCCTAGTCGGAATTTACCTTGGCCTCCTCGTTCCCGTCTACTCCATTTCTTTGTTTACTCCCACTATTGTCCGAGAGCTCGGCTTCTCTGCTGCCAATGCTCAACTGCTCACCATTCCTCCCTTCGTTGCTGGCTGCATCGCGACCATCGCTGGTCAGTCACTACTCCTTCATCCAGAGCTGTCGTACTTATCTGCTGTGTCCTTGTACCAGTCGGTGTTTACTCTGATAAGTTTAACAAGCGTGGTCCCTTCATCGTTGGCGGCTGCAGTGTCTCCATGATCGGCTACCTCATCCTCATCTCGCAGAGCAACCCTATAGTCTCATACTTTGGAGCCATCCTCACCGCTACGGGCGTCTATCCCTGCATCCCCATTATTGTTGCCTGGGTCGGCTCATCTGCAGGTGGCGATGTCGCCAAGGGTGTTGTTCTTGCCATTGTCATCGGTATCGCTAACTTTGGAGGGTAAGTACCTTTGTCTTCCCTCAAGTCTTGATGTCAAACATGACACTGATGACCATGCCTATTCAGTGTTGCTTCCTCGTTCATCTACCTCCACGGCCCCCGATACTACTCTGGGCACGGTGCCAACATCGGATTCCTCACCATGAGTATCACCCTCAGCTGCTTTGCAATGTGGAAGTACAACCGACTTAACAAGAGGAACGAGAGGATTTGCCAGGAACAGGGTATCGACGATAGCCGACGGGATGAATTCAAAAATGTTGGCAACGACAGCCCTCTCTTTAGGTATGTATTTCTCCGTCATCCCGGGCTGCGTCTGACTGGGGGGTGCTCTCTAGGTTCACGATTTAACGATTTGATAGCACGATTTACGTGCCGCAACGAAAAGCAGGATTTCAATCCCTTCAAGCTCTTCCAATCACTCCCATACTCTTCTGTAACAACAGTGCTATCCTAGCCAGTCATTTTCATCTTCGCTTCATGTACTTTCCTCGCGCCTTTATTGTCGCTACCTGCAAGCCAGGGTCCCAATCGCAATCTCTTTGGATTACTGGCTCTGACCTCGGTGGGCCGCGCTGGGCCCATACGATACGTGAGAGATACCATATGTTGGCTTGCACGTCTGGCAGTCTTCGTGCGCGCGGGATGATGGCCCATGACGGGAACGGGTTTCAATGTTCGTCAGTTTGACTAAAAATGAAACTGCGAGGATATCTCAAGAACAAATGGAATGATGGGACGATAATTAGCGATCTGCGCAGTCGATTCGGAGCGCCCTGTTGCCCACAGCAGCGCTTGCCAGTAGCCCGTAGTCAGCGTACTTGAGACGCATGTATTGGATTGTGTGGCTCAGAGGATGATCGGTCATAACCGATTCAACAAGCCGAGATGTTAAGGCCTGTTGAAAATCCTCTAACCACCTTCTCTGAGGTATATCTAAGAGGTCGTCTTCGTCGAGGCGGAGTGCCAGGCAAGCAGCTTGAGCATCCAGAAGAGGATAAACAACCATAATTACGGATAGTAATTTCCGAGCGGTTAGAATTTAGAGCTACTGTGTAGAAAGGACGTTGCATAAATGCCAAAGAATGAAGATAGTACTCTACTCTGATCCTCTGCAGTCCCTGCTGATTCGGAATAACCGCTGCGCACGTTGCTCTCAATCGATTATTATCGGCCCATCGCACAAAGCCCCAACTAGGACGGAAATAATGCTGCTGCGACTGGCGAGTGGAACGAGAAAGAGCTGCGAGGACCCAACTGTGCTGCGCAGAACACTACAGGATGTGATCGTAGCGCTCATCTGAGCCTATGTCATATTTGGCATCTAACTAAATTAGGCCTCCGGGGTAGATTGGCTTTGAGGCTTCTCCACGATACTTCCTGAAGCGTATGTTTGGATAATAAGTCTGACGAACCTTTTTGCTATGCAAAAGTGGGCAACGAGAATTTACACTGGTACCAGGCCCCAAGGCCTTGAAACCAGCTGTCCAAGGGGAACGCGAACCGGTGTGCAAGGGTGTGTAACCAGGCAATTGTGTCTGGTTCCTGTGCGGTCCCGCTACTGGCACCGAGTGGCGAATGGGGATAGAGCGTCGGCTCGGAAACTGACTCCTTCACAGACCATCAGGCCTTACGACAATTCCATATAAGCCCCTGGCAATCGAGCTCGTCGAGCAGGTCATTATTCCTCCCCCACTTACCACCATACGTACCCTCATCCTATCCCCGTCTCACCACCATACTTCTTGGTAAGACAGCTGCTGGGCCTGTCTGAGATGAGAGGCTAACACTCTAGGACGCACAGCCCAATGTCGATGTCAAGAGCAAGCACCCATATCGAAGCAATCATGGCGTCCAGCACCTACTCTGTTCGCCTTCGGGGGGCCGAGGACCAACGCCAGCCTCAACCTCTCCTCAGCCCAGTCGGTGGTCTACCCTTTGCGCCTTGGGTCGACGCATATCCCTCTCAGCCACCACCAGTCCCCAGCCCCCGCGACTACTTTGACAGAAGCCAAGGTCCTCCCCCAATGGAACGTCAACAGAACATTCCTCTCCCCAGAATTCCTAGTGGGCTACTGAACCCTCTCTTGGAACGCGTTCCAATCCCCATGATAGTCTGGGACCTCACACAGGCCCCGACTCAGGTCAGCTTCGACGGACGGCGTCGCTCTGCGTACTGCCGTTCCCTCGAGGAGACCGCTACCAACCCAGCGACCACGTCGCTCACCATTCGGGCACCATTCACCAACAAGCCCATTGTCGTCCATCGCGGCGGCGCGATGATCACCGTTCGAGACGTCCTCGTCACTGTCCACCTCGCTCTCAAGCAGGCAGTCCACGAACAAAGCATCATCCAACCAGCATCCTACCTGTTCGCACCCAACAACAACGTCTTCGTCCCAGAATCCGGGGACCACGCGCTCCTGGCGTCTATGCTAGGCAGCCGTTCTCAGTGGGCCGGGCTGTCACCCAGCCCAATTGAGCAAGACGTTTGGGTCCTTCACATCAAGTGAAGCTTCGGCGTCGCCACACCCCCTCACATTCTTCCCCAAACTCACTGGCATACCCCATTCCATCGCCATTGTCAACCTCTCGGGATAAAGCCTCCTGGCATCTAGACTGCTCAACGCAGGCAAGGGATCCAGCCTAGGCCCCCACTATTTAATGGAGCTTCGGTTCCTGTTAGTGCTCAGGACACTTAGACGTCATGCGGACTGACTCTAAACCGGGTGTCACTGACACTTAGAGAGACTTTTGCTCTGTCTCGGACGCGTTTTTGCATGACGACAGAGCGGGTACTGTTCCTCTCACAACATCAGAAAGACATTTCTCATACACCATCTACTATCACTCACCTCCTTTTGATTATCGTAGTGTATTCGAGCTCTTGTCTCCTTCCTTTGATCCCTTATGTATCAGTCTGCTTCAGACCACACCGACTTACCGCGTACGAGCGTGCCCGTCGCGTTCAACGCGAACTACCCTTTTTTGGATTTTGCTGTTCGTCAGTGCTCTCAGCTTCGAATCTTATCTTATCTTTCATCTTGACCACAATCTTATCTTTTTCCCGACAAGCGCGTAGCGCCTATCGAATATCCTGTGTCTTGGGTGTTACGGAGAACTGATGGAAATGTCATATCGTATAGCCCAGTGTCATTCCAGTGCTCATGTGAGCTTTTGACTGGAAACACGTAGGAGCCATCTGAAAATTTCATCGTTGGAACCTTCCATGTAGAATCGATCGAACGAAACATTCGAACTGCCGTGGTTGCAAGGCTGCGTATCTGCTCGGCGACATGGAGGCCGTCAAGGCATGTCGAAATGACTCGTATCGGATCCGCAGTGGATTTCGGAAGCCTGATACTTGGATTCGATCTGATGAACGAGCGAAGGAAACGAAGAGCGAAGGACAGTACATGCACCAAGGGATCCGGACATTAGGAATCGGGCCAAGTGATTCGGTATTCCTTCACCTCCTCCCCGAAATGCTTGTCTACCATCTGTTTTATGCCGAGCTTGTTCTGCTCAGCGAAGTCGACGAACATGGCCTGGTTGTAACTGGTCCCCGTCCTGGTGCTCACCCTACACCCAGCACAGCTGTACTCAGACCCGTTGCTCCAAGGATGGTTTCCGCATTGGCATAGCACTTCTTTGAGGTATCCATTATGGACGCCTTCGTTGGAGAGGGACCTTGAAGTGAGCCGAAGGGATGCGCTTTAGAGAAGGAGATCAAACAGTAACGGCAGTAGATTTCAGCAAAGATTACCTTCGAGCAGCTTCTGCATTTGAGTTGCTTGAGCAGGAACTGGGGTGGGCCGGGCTTCGTAGTATTGACAGTATGGGTAACCGTCATCGAGAGGATCCGTGCGATAGTCTCCCAGCAATCCAGCTCAGACAACTCTTCGATCTCTTTGAGTGTTCCTTCCACCAGAGAGATCCTCCCTTCTTCGAGGCACTTGGCAACTTTGTGTGATCTAGCAAGAAGGATCTTCTCAATCGGAGGAATCTCAAAGGTAGTAGAGAGCTGATGGATGACATATTTTCGAATCTGTGAGAGGCAAGATAAGCTTGCTGTGAGGGAAGCATATAAGGTTACGGACCACCTTCATGCTCCACCTCGTCGACAAGTTCAGGACGCTAATCCATTCCTCTTTATCGAGCTGAACGCTCATGACTGTAGCAGTTCCCGCTAATAACGTTCGAGAACTACCGCAACTGCGTCAATACCCAGGACTGCCCTCATAATAACATATAATGATGACCCGTACCTTGGATACATAACCTTCAGCAAGCCGAGAAAATCTTTCTTCTTATATCCCTCTAGGAAGATAGGGTGTTCATCATCTCGACCTTCAACCTTTCTGTTATCCCCAGATGGCATGACGAACATGTCCGCAAAGACTTCCAGGTCCCAAAGTCATCCTTGGGAACGCGAAAAAGCTCATCCTCAACCTGGTAGAATGGCCGGGGTAACTCAATCGATTCCCTGATGGACAGTACTCATAAAATCAAATTCGCACCTTGATGACGATCGTGTCCCAGTAGAACAACGCATTCCTTTTCTGTCATGTCCCCCACGTCTTTGATTTCTGGTCAAGAGAGTCGAGGGACAAGACACAAAGAGATGAACAGATGGATCCATCGATGAGGTATAGGTGCTATTTATGTCACACATCATACTTCTGGTGTTCGGATCAGTAATTAAGCGCCCGTGAACAAGGGGGAAAACACTCGTCGACCAGACCCCAAGGTCAATATACTCTAGATGGGGGGTTGAAGTGAAGTCAAGGTTATATCTATCTTCCATAATACGACACGTGACTAAACCGTAAAAGGGTAGTCGATTGTCATTACCACGACAGAGCTTTACATGTTCCTCTTGGAACACCAGAAAGATATTTCTCATACTCAGTTGATCACTCGCCTACTTTTGACTAGCGTCCTGTAGTTGATCTTTTTTCTTCCTATGAGACCACATGTATTCTTCAACTACGGGCCATACCAACGTAACGTGTATGAGCGCGTTCAGCACATTGCGAAAGTGCCTTGAAAGTACGCTGCACCATTGGGATGTGGAATTCTTTCTAGATCTTATCTTAAAATTTGATCGGATCTCTGCATCCTTACAACGATTCTAAGTCTTGCGTTTCACGCAGAGCTGAAAGCCTCTACGAGCTTGATGTCCAACGTCAACCCATTGCTCATATGAGTATTTTGAACTGGAAACACGTAGGACCGATCTGCGATTTTCGTCATTTGCACTATCCATGCAGAATAGCACGAACCGTTCACCGTAGCTGAATTTTGAGCTGCGTATCTGCTCGGCGACCGGGCGACTGTCAAGGTTAAGACGTGTCAAGATGACTCGTATTGGATCCGCTGTAGATTTCGGAAGTATGATACTAAGATTCGATCAGAAGAGCAAGCAGAACAAAGGTCGGGTGAGGAACAATACATGCACCAAGGAATCGAGAGAAAATTTAAGAATCGGGCCAAGTGATTCGGTACTCCTTCACCTCCTCCCCAAAATGCTTGTCCACCATCTCCTTCACGCTGAGCTTCTTTTGAGCTCCGAAGTCAACAAGCATGGCCTGGGTGTAGCTCGTTCCCATGATCAAGTATGTCCCGCACCCCCCCTGACAATAGAAACGGGAACCGTTGCTCCAAGGATGATTGTTGCAAAATTGGCATCGTATTTGGGTAATGTATCCATTGTGAATGCCTTCGCTGGAGAGGGTCGTTGAGGTAAGCTTAAGCGAATGTCCTGTCGAGAGAGAGCGTGAACAGCCACAACAGTTGGAACTTGTGAACATTGCTTTCTTGCAGCTCGTGCACTTGAGCTGCTCAAGCAGGAACTGGGGTGGACTGAGCTTCGTGGAGTTGATGGTATGGGTTAATGTCATTGAGAGGATTCGCGCATTCGTCTCCCAGCAGTTCAAAGCGGATAGCTCCTCGATCTCTTTCGGTGTACCTTCCACAAGAGAAGTCATCCCTTCTTCGAGCCACTTGGCAACTTTGTGTGCTCTAGCGAGAAGGATCTTCTCAACCGGGGGGATCTCGAAAGTAGAAGAGAGCTGATGGATAGCATATTTTCGAATCTTCGAGACCCGCGATAAGCTTACTGCGAGGTAAGCAGGAAAGGTTACACACCATCTTCATGTCCCACCTCGTCGCTAGGTTAAGGACGCTGATCCATTCCTCCTTATCGAGCCGAACGTTCATAACTGTAGCGGTTCCTGCTAATAACGTTCGAGAGCTACCTCAACTCCGTCAACGCTCAATACCAGCAATAAAGGGTGAAGGATGACACACCTCGGGTACATCACTTTCAGCAAGCAGATGAAATCTTTCTTCTTATACCCCTCAAGGAAGATTGGGCGGTCGTCGTCTCGCCCTTCAAGCTTGTGGTCATCCCCGGATGGCATGACGAACATGTCCGCAAAGACTTCCGAGTTGGTCCCAAAATCATCTTTGGGAACACGAAAAATCTCATCCTCGACCTGAAATCATGACGAGATCGATCCAGTCAACTCTCTCATGTACAACACTCTACTTGCTGCTGAGGATGGATGCGCACCTTGATGACGATTGTGTCCCAGTAGAACAGCGTGTTCCGCTTTGTCGTGTCCCCCATCTCTCTGATTTTTCAGGTCAACACAGTTGAGGGACAAGATGCACGGAACACAGATGGGCAGATCGATCGATAAGGTGTTCATTGGGTCACATGCCATCCTTTCTTGGTACGATCAGTAATTTGGCGCTGATGGACGAGGCGGAAATACACTCGTTGATCATGGCCCAAGACAATCAGGGTAAAGAGAAATTGGGGAATCAAATACTTGGATTACGCTGCTACCTCTGGTACGGTATTGTCTGTCTTCTATACGGCACCCGACAAACAAGACATGGACAACAGCATACAATGAGAGTAGGAGGCCGCACATTCAGACTCGATGGCCGCGAGTATCCTAAGCAGCGACAACGACACTCTTCTCGCGCGTCAATGGATAGTCACTGATACCTGACCTCTCCATGTCCTGCACGGCATTAAGACACCCCTGGGCACTCTCATACAGCTGTGAGAGAGTCACCGAATGCCTCGTCGACAACGCCCCCATCAAAAGACAAAGCGGGAACCAATCCAATGTTCCCTCAAGTTCGCAATCCGCTCTCTCCCCTCCTTGCATGCCTCCGTACCAAGATCCTTCTCGAATATGCCGATGAGGAGTGAGATCGTGCCCGACGTCATCTCGGGTGGCCTTGAGTGGTGAAGATGTGGATGTCGTCGATGTTGAGCGTTCTTGTACAGGGCAATGATACCTTGAATGGCTGTTTGCTGAGATCTGCCCCATATCATGTACTCGTTCTCGGGGACACATGGCGCCGCTGAGACGGGCGTGGAGAAGTGAGAAGAATGTAGGTTCTGAGATGCAGCAGTAGCATCGGGTGTGTGCCCAAGAGCAGGAAGAATAGAGGATGGGCTTGCGTTCTGAAAGACCGCGTCGCGGTGAAACATCTCAACGTTCAACGATCGGACGTTTAGATTCATTACCTGGAACAACAAGCTCGGAACTTACGAGGTGGTCCCGTCCGCCAAAAAGCATCTTTCCGGTGTCGGTGAGGCGAACCTGACAGGGACCTATTTCCCATTTGGGGTTCTGGCGAACGGGTTCACCAAAGATGGAATGCGAGATGATTTGGTGACCAAAGCACACGCCTACGCTGACCTTGTCACTAATACATTATTGTGTTTGGTGAATGCAGGTGCTCACCGATGATCTTGACACTCGGGTGCTCGGTTGCGACAGCGTGAAGCAGGTTGCTGAGTTGTGTGATCCATGGTTGGGTGACCGAGTCATTCACACCGAAAGCTAAGTGTGCCCCTTTGTAAGAGAACAGAACGGCGCAAATAAGAAGGCACTGAAAGACATACCAGAACCAGAACCAGAGACGATGATGGAGTCCTACTGTTCGATCGTTGCAATTTCGGGGAAGTTGCCTTCGAAAACATTGAATGGGAAGGAAGATACGGGACGACTGCATGGCCTCTGGTACGAGCGACGAAGTTCCCATACCAGAAAGTCGTAGCATGAGCTTTGGATACATAGAGATCGAGAGATTCGTGAAATCTCCATAGGCGTCTATGAACTCTGCCTTGGTAGGATCGCAGACCAAAAAGCAGATCTTGGAGTGAGGGGGGGAAGAGACTCCTTTCATCGGAGGCGTCGTTCGAATTCATGGTCGCTGGAAGTAGTTGGCTGTGTTCAAGAGGGGAAGTGCCCACCATTCTAAGAGACAGCGCTAGTATTATCGTCCATGCGAGCAGCCATTTTGATGAGATTAGTTTACCAAGTGGGTGCTAAGAAATGCCTCAAATAGCCCGGGAGGGCTTCCATATCATGTTCTTCAGCCATCTGGTCCTCTCCTTACCAGTCACGTATCGTTTTGAGGTAAAGAGTTCCACCTCTTTGATACGCATGGGATTTTGTACTCAGAACTCGGTAAAGGGGTTGTCCATCCGTAAAACTTGGAATAAATCTATTTGCCGAGTCAGTGTATGACGACGTCCTCAAAAGTGGAACGCTCTACTTAGTACCTCTCACAATTAACACTCATGACCTTCTGGGAGTATCAGAAGAAAAGATGCCTGCTTGCCTGAGCGTGCAGTGAGCTAGGCTCGATGATTCAAGGAAGACGAGAGGAAGACACCTACTGCACGTCACCACTAGTCTGTCTGTGTAGCACTGAAATGACGGGGGTCCCATCAGCAACAGGTTTACCGAAGAGAAGGAAAGTGGACAGACTGTCTGATCCTCAGCTTGAAAGTCCATGCTCTCATCATGTTCGAGATCGATGTGGAAGCTGAGAGTCTCGCCTCCTTCATCCTCTTTCATATCACGAACCATCAAGGCCAATTCCTCCTTTCCTCGTTCCGTGACTGTTCCATCACATTTCATCACGACCCAGTTGGGATGCATCTCCAATTTGCCCGACCCAAGGTCATAGTCATCCCCATCGTACTCCTCATGGTACTCCTTGTAGCCTCGGTGGACTTCCCACTGACTTTGGAGATACAGGTTGAGATGAGCAATGAGGATCTCGAATCCGTAATGTCTCGCGACCAGTCCTAATCAGGCCAATCGAGCCATATCATCGGGGTGCTTGATACCACGCACAGAGGTACCCTTGTCGTACTCGCCGTCTAGCTGAAGAACGATATAGGGTGGCGCGCGGGTGGTATTGGACTGGTGGGCTGGTGACAGCTGATAGGCCCAAGCGGCAAATGCGACTGCGAGCGTCTTCTTGAACTCGCTGGCCTCCTCACTTTGCATGCGAGCGATATCGTCGAGGCCTTCAAGATGCTCCTGGAGAATTGCGCTTGTGAGAATGAGTTCAATGGAAGGATAGGAAGACGCACTTTCACATCTGCTTCGGGTAATTCTGCCTTTGTTGGTTCAACATATCCCTCTGTCGAAGGGATGTACGCGTCCCATGCCTCGAAGGCCGAAAGATTAGCGAGAGGTTCAATGAAAGGGGAGCAAAATGTGAGTGGTTTAGGGAAGCGAGTGAATGAGGTGAAGGAAGAGAGAAGCCTGTCCTTTGAAAAGTCGTGTGTACCTGTCGTCAGTTTACAACCTCCCGAACAGATTCCATTTCTGGCACAAGGCGAGAACAAAGGCTAGACCGGTGACCGTCGCTCTATGAGGGAGAATCGAGGATCCTCCTAGTCCTCATTCAACGACTGGTTACGAGTCTAAACAAAGGCAAGAATGTCTCCAACCCACTATACTTGGAAACCAACGTTAGACAACAAAACACCTGTGCCGTTATCCTTTCTTCCAAGCTTGAAGCTGAAAAAGAAATTTCCTCCATGGTTACGCCAGTGCGCACAAACCCGACTTGATTCAGATCAGGTCTACGATTTTACACCCAAGAACAGCAGCCCCCTCTTTGTCACCTCAACTGCTTCCTCAAGCTCCCTCGCATCAGCCATGGTCCACGTTACAGGTCCACCAGCGTACTCGGGACTCTTCATCTCTTCAGGTGTCTTTCCACTCCTATACGACGCAGATTCAGGTCAGCATGCAACACCACGGTCGGCAACCTAGACGAAGACAAACCTCAGAGCTCCCTCGAATGCACTCTTTCGAGCCGAGAGCGCGGTCATCGTTCTTGGATCCGAGTGGCCCGTGAAAAGGAGGAACGCAGTCCGTGACGGAAGCGCCGCATGGATCGTCTGCAGATGCCCATTCAGTGTCTTCAACGTCGTCAGCAGCTGTTCCCTAGATGGCGCAGGTACGGGAGCCGCAAGTGTCGAATCTGCATTGCGCTGCGTGATCCCTATACTCATGTCAGTTACCATCCCCGAGACGAGGTAGACAGGGTTGCAAAAATAAGACTCACACCCAAGCAAATCAGCCAAACCCATCAGCCTTCCAAACACGAAATCATGACTCCCAATCGCACCAACAACACCCTCCACAACCTCTTCATCGCTCTTACACCCAACCGCACTCGTCGCCTTGCTCCCATGCATATTTCCAGGATTCCCATAATCCACCACCGCACTCCTAATCACCCCTCCTCCCCCTCCTCCTCCACCACCTCCTCGTTTCTGCGCCCTCCCCATCCTCTCAAAAATACTCTCCTGATCCGTTTTAAACTCTCCAAACCCGGGACCCTCGTCCAACTTTCTCTTCACCAAATCCAAACACGCACGCGCGTCTTCTTCCGGATCGTGTCCCCCCTCACCTCTCGCCTGGATCTCGCGGTTACACCACTTCTTGGTGAGCCATGCTAGACCGGGTTTGAGAGGCCGGCCGCGGGGGTGGTGGTACATGAGGGCGGTGTCGAGGCAGAGGGGGTGGCAGAGTTTGAGTGCTTTGAGGTCGGATTCTAGAGAGTGGCCGAGGAGGATTGGGGTGGGTGGGAGGTCAGAGTCTGTCGGTTCTGGTGACGGTGAGGAGGAAGAGGGCATGGCGAATGGATTTGGAGGTGGATGGGAGGGTGTGAGGAGTTTGAGGAGGTGGGTTTGGACGTCGGAGAGAGTGGTTGTCACTGAGGCTAGGTGTTCGGCTGTGATGCCTGAGAACCTGTGGTCCAAAGTCAGCCCTCGATCACAGGGACGAAGGGAAAGGCGCGTACCGAGTCAGGTAGTCTGTGATGGGTTTCGTAGGCTTAACTAGCTGGTCATAGACCACGCATCCCGACTGGTAATCAATCAGACACACTCTTGTGAGTTCTTTGCCGTCTTCTGTCATACACTACAAGAGCCAGCAATGATCAGACTTTCGTTCTCGACAAAGAATCAGGAAGACGCAGCTCACCATCTCGCAATCGATAGCATAGATCTTTAGTCCTTTTGTCTGGGCGTCTGGTTTGATCCTGGGCTCTGGCGTCTCCACCCAACCCTCAGGCTTTTGGAAGATGTCGGCCATGTATGAAGGAATGGGGTATTCGTTCTCGACCATCTGTTCCAGAGTGAGCAAGTACTGTGTCACGTCGCCTTTGGATTTTTCTGCTAATGGCAGGGAAGGAATTAGCAAGCTCGAACATAACAGACATAGGATATGGAGGGAAGATAGGGAGACAAGAAACGCACATTTGGCCCTCGCATTCAACCTTCTCCGCCTTTCATCCTGGCTCATTGTGCAGTTGAAGAATGTGCTGAGAACGCTATGCATCCGGTTTTGGTCTCCTGGTGCACGCGTTGGACAGGCATGGCTAAACGTCGTCGCCACAAACGGGATGGCAGCTGCAGTTTCCGCGCTCTCGTCGCCTGAGGTTTGGCTCCCAAGCAGAGGGACGGATAGGGGCAAATTGGGATTGCGGGTGGCCATAGTGGGGATGGGTGGGATCCCAAGGACGTCATTGGTCAGGCCTGGGACCATGAGGACTACGACGCGTTGAATGAGGGCGCCGTTCTCCACTTTGAGCCAGTTCGGAGGAGGAGCGTCTGCAATGAGGTGTAGTGAAAGGTCGCGAATTTCCTATCGGAATTCATTAGGAACTGTTAGGAGACATAGTGAATGAACGGACCTCAATACCGATTGCGTGGTTTCGCTTGATGATTTCATGGTTACCATACATAAACCTAGGGCCTGTGTACTGTTCATTTGCATTAGCAGCTGATATTAACCCAAAAAAAGGGGGTTCGGAAGTAGGAAGAAAATCGTGAACAAATTGGGTGCGCAAGTAATGTAACTTGGTTACATTTGCTTCATCTGATAGAAGCAAGAAACCAGATAGCCACTTCTCTTCAACGAATTGAAACCAAAGTCAACCAAACGTATTCAAAATGGAGCGCTTACTGAAGTCGTCTTGGTACCTCCACCTCCGCTTGTCACACCGCTCGCTGCCTCGAGTTTCTTCTTCTCTTTCTTCTTCTTCCTCTTTTCAATCCTCGTCCACCCATTCACAATATCTTCACTTGAGCCACTGGGGTCCATCCCGCTAATCACGCTTCCTATTCCACTGAAGTCCATGGTGGTAGTGGTCGAAGTTGGAGTAACCGCCGGCGAAGGTTTGCTCTTCTTCAACGCAGGCCCTTCTGCCGACGTTTTAGACGTCGAGGAAGACACTCCGTCCTCCATGACCCGTTTCATGGTAGCAATTATAGAGCCAGAGAGCAGACGATTTTAACCCAGGTTTCGCGGACGTGACAGTCGAGACGAAAACAACAGAAGCGCCCATGGCATCACAAAATAAAAGAAGGCTTGGCATCGCGTCCTCAGTCAGGGGCTCCTTGCAAAGTTTGCGTCCGTCATCAACATTGCTACAACAGTGTTCTGAAGGACGAAAGCAACCTACGCCAAAGTGGCAAAATTGGCATCGCTATTTTGTGTGGTTCCTTCGTAGACCTGGACAGGATATAACACTGGAATCTAAGAGCCCTTTATCTCTTTAGAAATCTTCGCAAAGTTGATGCAACTCTCATAACAAAGTACGCCCTATTCATCTTCAACTTTGACGTCTGTGCTGCTCCAGCACCTGACAGCCTCCACCAAATTGAGCACCATATTCATGGAGCGAAAATCCTCATAGTGAGCGAGCGAGCTCACTATATCACCAGAAGGTAATGCAGAAATGCGGAGACAAGGAAACACCTGACTTTTTACATTTGTATAGCGATCATCGTTCTTCTTGACACCCGCCGTTTGTCCTGTTCACATTAGCTGGAGCTCGGTATGGCAGGGAATTGAACGCGTATAGAACCAAACAAAGAGGTTGCAAAGATTCTTCAGATTAGTCCCCACGTCTCTTTACCTCAGCTCGACCTTCAGTTTCTCATCTCACGACTCAACATTAACAATCATGTCTCTTTTAAAAACACAAGAGCCAGTTCAACAAGGTGGCACCCGCTGCAGGCCTGTTCTTCCATAACAAAACAGAAGAGAAAGCGCTCCGCCTCGAGGCCCTACAGAACACACGATAAGCCTTATAACGTCGGTGACGAGTAAGGCAAACAACGCACCTCCTCCAATAGATCAAGTACTCCAGTAATGAAGTGAAGCATTACTATCCTACCCTCCGCCGCCTATCATCATCATAGAGAAGTTCGCGTACGCAGTTGAAGGTGAAGGGGAAGGGGAAGTTTATTTCGGTCGCTGAGCTATTTCTAGTTCGTGGCGTCCATCATCGCCATCGCAATTCAAGCCATGCCAACGAGCTTTGAGATTCTACTCCAATATTCTTTCAAATCGCCGCTAACTCAGCGCAACGTTTGTCTAAGGTGGCGTTTGAAGCATACGGAAATGGAATGGTACAAAAGGAGACAGCCCGTGATCAATTATATCCGGGGGGGCAAGCTCGAAAGGAACCTATAGATGAGTGTGCATTGTATATGTATTCCAAGTGTATGGTTCAGGCGGCTAATTCACCGCGATCTCGTCGGGAGTTGTGATTCTATTGAAGCATGCATGTGAAATAGGAACGACAAGAAGACAGCGCAGATCCTTCCGCAACAAGACGTAGGCTGGTTTCATGCCAGTCAGTAAGTATGGGTCTTTCAGGATTGAACTCAATGGTTCGAGCTCGATGTAAGAGGCCTCGAGCGCCGCTATAGATTCCATGATCATGAGTATACCAAGTTTGGGTAGCACGTCCTGCCATCTTACTCCACTTCGCCAGCTATTTATAGTTCATGGCGTTCATCATCACCATTGCCTCGACTGTATTTCTGTAGGGGGTGAATGGGAACAAAGGAAGGAACAAAGGAAGACCCCCGAGCTTCCATGAGTTCGAAAATGGACGTACTTTCCCCTCTGTCGATTGCACGGAAACCACGCAGATCCCTCGGCAATGAGAGGTGGCAAGCAGAGGTTGCAGCGCTGGTAACTGCTCGAGGAGATTCTAGGAATGCGCGAAGAATCTGATAGGTCTAGAGCAACATTCTTTGCTCAAGGCTAGCAGCCATCCCCCGGGCCCAAAGGCGTTTACTAAGTCCGTCAAGGCTATGGTCTGCGGGCACTCTCGCACCACACGTTGCCGCCCTTCAGGGCTGCGCGGAAGGAGACTTGTCCCAAGTGCATGCAAGGGACACTACTGGTGCTTTGCAAACACCTGATCCACCTGGCGTCCAGGGTAGACTATAAAAGCCCTTGTTGCCAGCCTAGATATTCTTCAGTACAGCTGGTCTGTTCCACATCTCTCAAGACAACGCAGGTCGTATCACTTACCACCAACCCAACTTTCGCCACCAACTTTATTTGAAACTACGTACCCCACCTTTCATTCTTTCATCATGAAGTTCACCGCTGCCGCCGCTGTTCTCTCTCTCGCTGCCTCCACCTTGGCTTACCCCTTGTATGAGCGCTCTCTTGAGCTCGACGACGAGTAGTATGTCGTCCGTTCTCATGCTCCGTTGATGGACGAGTGTCTAACACTCACCAGTGCCCTCGCTGCTCGCGATGTCGAGTACCAAGAATACCTCGACGCCCGATTCGACGACTTCATCGATTACCTCGAAGCTCGAGTCGTAAGCCCTATTCTGATCTTTCCATCTCACCTTCTGATCACCGAACACAGGGCGAGTTCAAGACCGACCTCACCAAAGCACAGAAGCAGGAAGCCCATGCTTCCATCGAAGGCGCCAAAAAGGGTGGTCAGATCGGTAGCGCAGCCGCACCTGGTGACTCTCAACGCACCGTCCTCACCAAGGGTTCCACCACCTCGACCGCCAACAACCCACCAACGCCGCTGGCTCGCACAAAGTCGCAGTCCAGATGACCGGCCACAGGCGCCCAGGAGACTCGTCGACTGTAGCTCAAGTCAACATCGAGCCTCACGGTCGTGGTAAGCAGCCGGCAGGTGCCCGGGTTGCGGCGAGGCTTAAGCATAGTTTGAACACCGGCAAGGAGCAGGCCGTGAGGCCCACGACAAAGGCAGGGAGGATCGCAGCAAATCAGGCAGCGCAGCAGGCCAAGAAGGATAGGAATTCAAAGAAGCAGGCGGATGGGAATGCTCGTGCTGTCGCTGGGTAAATCAAGAAGGGCAACATTGAAGGGAACTGTTTCGGGAACTTATCCCCCTCCCAAGCCTGTCCGTGATTCCAAGTCCAAGGGCAAGGGTAGAAAGTAAGGAGCCAATTAGGATTATAAGAGCGTGACAGTTGTCGATAGTTTAGTCAACGCACCGATGAGTTAGAATGGCAAGAAGGAACCAGAGACCAAATGAAATCGAAACTGATGTACAACTTTGCTCGTGTTTAGAACGGACGGTCTAGCCTCCTGTTCTTATCGCAAATTCAATCCAGGCTCCGGAGCCTCAGGCCTCATATACCTACCCTGTAAGAAGGCGGCGTTTCATCTGATCAGCGGATTGAAGAAGCAGTTTGCTGAATTTTATCAGATCATGCGAGCCCTCCGATACTCTCATTCATAAAACTAGAGCCAACGATCACACATCCGAGTCTGTGTGGTTGAGGGGGCCTTCACCGGCACCTCCGATCCCTCTTCTTTCTCCGACCCTTGTTGACTGTAAACAAAGCCTCCCTAATAGTTTTGCCTCGTGTCTTGATTCTACCGTCACTATAAGTTACAGTACTTGCCTAAACTATATTGTGATCAGCTGATCTCAGACGGACCACAAACCTCGCTTTTCTCGTTGTTACAACCCCAAAAACTCAGCTCGTCGTCCCCTCTATCAGCCAGAGAAGGCCGTGTTCGAGCACGAGGTTGCACCAGACCCCGTAACTATTATAGAATAGCCCTCGGAAGCGCCGAAGATCTGACTTCCTGTGCCCACGAACACCAGATACGCGGAGCTATGGCGCCTGGTGTGTACAGATGCCCGGCTAAGGCCTGAGTCAAAGAAGCAATAGGAGAAGAAGCCCGTACTACTGTATGCAGGGGAGTATGGGGCCTGGAGATGTGGCATGGAGATGTGGCATGGTGGGACGAGACGGTTAACGATATTTAAATGCATGACGAAAAGAATGGAGTTTACAATACGACAACATAAGGACGGGGACCCATTGTACCATCGATGCATTCCCTCTGCATGTTTGTGAGAGAAGGGTATACGTTAGGAACCACGCAGAAATGAAAAAAAACGGCGGCCCAATCCAAGTGCTCCCTATTACGTGTTTGTATGGGTGGGAGTGGGTATACCAAGGTTGTTCTGTCTGAAAACTAAAAATAGCAACAAGAGACCGACGGGTGCCTAGATTGTGAACTGATAGAGTTGTTCTCAGACATCGACGGGGAAAGGGGTTACCAAAGACTGACCTTGACTTGAGCCCACTGAACCGCAATAGAATCCGCACATTCGTTCCAACTTTCCCTGCACATCTGACATGGAAGATCCTCACCAGCCCGGCGACAAGTGTCTTTGATGAGGTGGGGCGAAATACCTGAACGAGCGGAAAAAGAAGGAAATTCGATCATTCAGAGATGCATGAAGTATGCCATAGGCGGACGATAAGGAATGGAGACTCACTTGATTTGGCGTCCCATGTCAGCTGTGTGACCGTATGTACCCATTCTTTCCTCATCGCCTTTTGGATCTCTCTGGAACATCCTCTGCGTCCTTTGGGTAGAGTGTGACTTGCAGGAGCACTGGTGAGGACGATGTTCTTGAGGGTCTTGATCCTTGTGAGGTTTAGAAGGGATAGGCGCTTCAGGTACAATGGCCCCATCTTGCACGCAGACGCGTCGTCAATATCCTCCAGCCCCACGCCAAGGAGGTGTGACGACGCATCCTGGGCTAGGGACTCAATGCCGTACTGTGCCGCTGTTGAGTAGACGAGAAGAGGATGGTATGGTACGTGCTGCGTCACGAGCAGCGTGTAAAGGGGAGTGCCCTTCTGAACAAGGCTTCCGGGATAGATGCCATTGAGAAACATGCGGTCCATTGCGTGGCAGATGTCGACAGCGCTTGGGGCAGTAGCATTGCAAGGGATGCCGTAGATGGTACAAAAGATGATGTTAAGAATGACTGAGTTTTCGGGTACCTGAGCGATAGGTCCAGGTGCCGTCACCCATTCCTCTAGCAAGGGCGTGAGAGGAAAGGTGTGTGGTCCGGCCATGGATAGGACATGAGCGTTGAGATAAAATAGTACATCGTCGCCTGAGACTATGATGCAGTCGGGTGGTGTTGATACTTCTGTGCTGCCTGGATGGAATATTGTGGAGATGGAAATGGAGGCGTCTTTCGAAGAGTCTCCTGGGCTTGGAGCCTAAAGATCGTGGTACACTTTCAGAAATGACGGAGTGAGGTAGTAACAGTACTCACGGTAAGGGATTCTCCAGTCGTAACTGGCTTGGGGGGTGCAGGGCGTTGACTGCTGGTATTGTTCACGCCCGTGTCGCCCTCGAACTCCCAAGCGAGATATCCATCCATGGTTGTCTATCAGAGCGTGGAAGTGCAGGAGGAAAGAAGGAGAGATGGGTGATCCACATGTCACCTGCGTCTTCTTATAGTTCCAAGGCCGAAAAGAGCAAGAGTCACAAGAATTTCCGAACACGGTGCTTCCTTACGGTATCATATAGTTCGTTAAGGTTATAGTTCTGTATGTGAAGGGCTCGATCTTCCCTGGATAATAACCTAAACGCCATTAATAGGTCCCGAAGCGGTACAGTGGGGTGCTAGAGGAACTGGTCTGCCGGGCGCTCGGCAGGTTTGGCCTTTCCATAATCTTGCACCTGTCAAAAAGCCTAACCGCCTCGAGATCCAAGCCGGCATAACATTAATGAATTAAGTTGATCTGGTAGCTCAGGGAATGCTGCGCCCTTGGTTGGCTGCCTTGTGCTTCAGAAGATTAGCATGAGTGAATGGAGGCGCTGTATTTTCAGTCGTGGGGAAATGCAGAGACCTTCACTGCCCCTGAGAGCTGAAGGCGCAGTAAGAAGTAGCCTATTTCTGTCGCATCACAAATACACGCCTTGAGCATATATGAAATGCCTTGAGCACCGTTATCGGATTTCACGCGTTTTGCACTAGGGACACCTCTCAGCTCACGCTAATGACCATGGCCCGGATCGGATTACAAAAACGGCAATGGTGCAGTTGATCAGCGCTCACCACAGCAGGCAATGGGTTGTCAAAGTGCTCTTTGATCCTACACGGCCACACTCGTCTCATGGAAGGAGTGTCAAGCATATCTGGCTTGCCCCGGTCTTCTATTCCTTGCAAGAAATTTTCGATCTCTGCCCAGCTCTTCTTGTCCCCGAAAGAGATTGTGACAATGCGAGACCCTCGTCTTTCGCTAAATAACGAGTTGGAATCTCTCCAATATCGAGAAGCTGAATAATCGCTCGATTTACATTGAGTCTCTCATGGACCTTTGTCCAAAAGACCGGATCAGTCTGTATCGTTCAACGTTGTGAGAGGTAAGTGACTGTGTAAAGAATTGACGGTGTCATACTTACAATCGCCCACCTGTGTGCTAGCCATCACACGGCGGGCAAACGCTTGTCAAATGCCGCGTCGGGGTTGCTTGTCAAATGTCTTGTCAAATGCTGTGCTCTGGCGGTCCGGGGCGGTTCGTGCCCCAGCGCACTTCCTGCCTTCCACTTCTGCTTGCTCTATGTTTTCGGACGCTTGGAAACTCATTTTTGGCAAGTATTCATACTGGAATACTTGTTCTACGTATATCACATCCAATATTTCGGAGTCTTGTAAAGTTTACCGATCTTTAGCAGGCCGCTACATTCAAATGCAGGTATGGGCTGGTGGAATCGCCTCGTTAAGCTCAGAATTGAGTAGAAATAAACTCTAAGTCCCGTTCTGTACCTTTTATGAGTTGCAGTAGCGCACACCGCTGTCCAAGTCAAGTGTTCGAAGCCAACTTTGCGTCCATGCTTTCCAAGATCTAGAAGTTGGGCAGAGCGGAAGGCGGGCCGATAAGGACAGCATTTGACAAGACATTTGACAAGCAACCCCGACGCGGCATTTGACAAGCGTTTGCCCGCCGTGTCATGTATAACTAACTCTTCGTCTAAAAATGGTTCAAATTTCGAAGCACCGAGCATCAACACCTCTTTTCGATGGCCAGCATTCCTCGTCGCGGCAATCGCCTACTCCACGGAACATCCCGAACCGTCGTCCCTGATTTGTATAAAAAGCTGGCTAATGGAAGTCAGTACGTAGAGGTCAATCGTCAAACTCGTTGAAGGAGCGGCTACTCCTTGAGCAATACTTCTGTTACGATCTTGGTGAAATTCCCTGTCTTCGCTCAACGCGCCTGATGGAGGTTCTGAGTGTGATCTCAATGGAACATACACGATGCTTTCAAGCTTATGAAAGGCCTCTCGATCTCGCAACCCGTGGTCCGTTATCCCTGACCGGCAGCCAGCGGCAGGAGCAGCTGGCACTGCATGCGAGCTTCGCTGGGTACCAGCATGAACATTCATCCACTATAAGACCGGGATCAGAAGACCCTTTCTGCCATTGAATGGTGTGCCGAGGGCGATTTCCATTTTTGAGGGACCCAAGGAAATGGAACTGGGCGGGAGATAGCCACCCGTTAGCAGCGTGTCAACCTGTGTTCAGGTTAACGTCAGCGGGTTGAAGGGGGTGCTGAGCTACCCTTCGGTAGAAATAGAAATCAGCTGCCGAGTAGAGTGACAGCGTCAAGGAGGGAAACGTTGAATCCACGCTGCCGCTGACTGGTCGATGTGAAGGACCAGCCAAGAGAAGGCATTACTCCTTGACGCCACGCCCGATATGACGCCAGGGTGACGGGTTCACAGCCCAGGGTGACCTGATGTCGAAGCGATTGGGAATCAAGACCGCCGGACATCTCAGGCTCGTTACCCCCGCTTTGAGTGAAGCACCTATAGATATCCAACGAAAGCTTTGTATTCACGTCATACAGTCACCATGAGAGGCGGAGGGTACCAGTTACCACGAAGCAGAACCGCGCCCTGTGCTCGACATATGTATGGCTGATGTGCAGAAGACCAAGGGGGCGATGGTATTGCGAAGGAAAGCATGAGAGGAGATAAACAAGCATGCAGCAAGTAGATATTGCAACGGAGACACAGCAAAGGGATCGGACAGACATTGCCTAGATCGTAAACTGATATTCGGGAGTCAGGTCTCAGCATGTAGCTCGGTGCGGTATAACTGAACTTACCTTGACCTGCACCCATTGGATGGCAACCTGTTCCACACAGTCATTCCAGCATTGTCGGCATATACTACAACGGACGTCTTCCGCTGCGAGGGTGACATGCTTGTCGAATGATACGGGGGGATATATCTAACGATGAACGAGCGGTCGATTAGGACCGTCAGATACCACACACGACGAGAGCACTCACCCGACTTGGGGTCCCATGTAAGCTTTATGACTGTACGCACCCAGAGATTCCTCATATCCTGCTGTCTCTCCTTGTTACACGCCTTCCCCCTCTCCAGCGTGTGCAAGGCGGGATTTGTATCCCGAACGATACCCTTCAGAGCTTTGACCCGGCTGGTACTGAGCGTTATGAGACGCATAAAGTAGGTCGAGCCCATCTCGACCGCCGAAGCATCATCGATGCTGCCCACCTCGAGAGCCAGCAGATGAGCTGAGGTATCCTGAGCCAAAGCCTCGAGTCCGTGCCGTGAGGCAACGGTTTGTAGAGAGCAAGAGGACGACAGGGGGCGTGGTGCGTCATGAGGAAGGTGTACAGTGGGTTTCCTTTTTGGATGAGCTTCTTGGGGCTCAGGCCGTTGGGCAGCATGTGGTCTATGGCGGTGGATATATCGTCGATGGAAGGAGCCATCGAGTCACATGGGACACCGTAGACAGCGCAGAGTATGATGGTGAGGATGGCTGAGGTTTCGAGGACCTGGGCGACGGGACCAGGAATAATGTGCCATCCTTTCTGAATGGGGGTGGAGGGAAAATTATGTGCTCCCGCAGTGGATAGTACGCTGGCGTTGAGGTAGAACAAGACCCCATCGCTGGATTTTACTGCGCAGTCAGGCGCAATGTCTACGAATGCGCTGTCTGGAAAGAATATGGTAGAAACTGTGATGGTAATTTCCTGACCTTCATTGGTGGTTGCAGACTAAGAGGTAGGTCAGAATTCGGGCGAAAGGATCACAAATACCCACGCTTGACAAAGACCCATCATGACACAGGCCTCCGAATCAGCGCAGAGGTTTCAATCAACGTAGGCATCCATGATTTACAGTGGCAAGAGGAGCACGGGTGCTGCTGTCTCTTCACTGAAGCTCTTATGCTACCCCAGTTTGCCCCTATAGACTTGTGATGTGTGAAGCCTTTTGGTGGTGGGGTCGTATGACATTGCTAATGATGACAGAACCCGCCCCCTTACTCTCTTCCAATACGTCCATGGCGCTTCTATACCACTCTCAAGATAGTCTTGGTAATTGAGGAACCGGCTGGACTCCATCCATTTTTGGATCAGACCTATACCTAGAGGTACGAAAGTCAAAAGGATCTCTCAGAATCCAGCTCATGTGGCATCCTACCATCCTCATTTCTCTATCCAAGTATCATGTATCATGCGTTATCGCTTACCTAGACACGAGATACATGGACTTCGACCGATTAAACACTTCCTTCATCCAACATGATCCTGTACGTACGCGTTCTAAGCGTTCTTCATCGAGGTCGATTCATTGCCAGAATTTGCAGACGTGAGGAGGTCAATTTCTCAAAATGGCCAGAGCCGTTCTTAGGCTATTCTAGGAAGCACAGAACGTAGTGAATGACGAAATTTGCTGTTGCTCCTCATCTTCCAAACGAAGTCTATTTCATAGTGATCTATATATTGAATTGGACATTCCGAACGATGGCTTTGTGGGTGCACCGCAGAGATCCACCTCAAAACTCCTCCAAAGCAAGCGCGGGCAAACAAACGACCTTTTCCAACTCGTCATGTCCCGCACTATGAGGCAGTTAATCACCGGTACGGCATACACCCCTTGGAGCTTCTGAGGTACTGCCACCAGATTGAATACAAAACGGGACCTTCTCGCAACCTCGCTCATATAATAGCCCGGATCGGACTTCGGAAATGGAAACGAGTCGATCGTCGCTTAGCGCTTAGCACCCGAGGCTCTGTGGCTCCTGCTGAGGCTTTACTGAGGATTGCACAGCACCGAGCAGAGACTATGAAACAGTTTCCAAGAAGAGGGCTGACATTTCTGGAACGGGCCAGGCTCACTTCTCGTCGAATCAAGAAGCAGATGACGGCGACCGTAAACCCACACCAATGACACGCTAGTTGCTTCCGTCCATTGAGGAAGAGATCCCTTTTTACTCCTCTCCCCGATGTATGGAGCGGCTAACGACAAATGCTCATACCTTCCAAAGGTATATATACGAGGAGGGGCATGCTTGGACGATGACGGTGCAAATTCCACGCTAATCCTTCTGGGCCTCGCTTGGACGCGGTATAGGTCTTAAGTCGCATAAAACATGATATTGAGCAGAAACACACGCAGATGACGGCGATACAACCCCAAGGTAGCGATTAGACCCATAACCGAAAACAGCAGAAAGGGACCCCCCAGTCATGAGACAGCCAGCCTAAATTGTAGACTGGGATTCAGGGTGTCAGAAGGTGCTACGGTAAAGGGAGCGAAGCAGAATGCTGACCTTGATCTGTGACCACTGAATAATGACCTCTTCCACACAGTCATCCCAACACTTCTTGCACATACTACAGGGGACATCTCGAGCTGCGGCGAAGCAGGTCTGTCGAATGAAATCGGCAGATAAATCTACATTCGCCGAGTGGTCGATTAGCGCTGAGCTCAAACGTTTTAGAATGTGCACGCTCACCCGACCTTGCGTCCCATGTAAATTGTGTCACGGTACACACCCAAAGATTCCTCATCTCCTCCTGTTTCCTCTTGTCACATTCCTCCCCTTCGTCCACTGGCAACGCATGGAAGGCCGGTTTTGTCTCTCGAACGATGCATTTGAGGGCTTTAATCCGGTTGGTGCTGAGTAGGATGAGTCGCATGAAGTAGGTCGAGCCAATCTTGACAGCCGACGCATCGTCAATGTCGTCCACCTCGAGAGACAGCAGATGAGCCGACGCATCCCGGGCCAAAGCCTCAATGTCGTGGTGCGCAGCGATGGTGTACACGGCCAGAGCCCGGATGGGGACGTGGTGTGTCATTAGGAGGGTGTATAGTGGGGTTCCTTTTTGGATAAGCGCCTTGGGGCTTAGGCCGTAAGGCGGCATGCGGTCGATGGCGTTGGATATGTCGTCGATGGATGGAGTGGTCGAGTCGCATGGAGTACCGTACACGGCGCATAGTATGACGGTGAGAATGGCTGAGGTTTCGGGGACTTGGGCGACGGAAGCGTTGGTGATGAGCCATCCCTCCTGAGCAGGGGTGGTTGGGAGGTTCACAGCTCCTGCGGCGGATAAAACGTCGGCGTTGAGGTAGAAGAGGACGCCATCGCTAGATTTCACTGCACAGTTGGGGCTGTGGCTGCGTCTGCGCTGTCTGGGTGGAAGATGGTCGAGATGGCAATGGGAATTTCTTGAGCCCCAACGGTGGCAAGAGCCTTTGTGGGCTGGGGAGCGGCTGTTGGGTCAGAATCTGAGTAGAACCAAAGGAAAACCGAACACCCACGCTCGGCCGGTCCTGGGGGGGAAATGACAAAGGCCCATCATTCACACCGCTACTGGCGGCAGGTTCCTCAGTGCAAATGTCCCAATCGAGGTCCCCACCCATGATTTTTAAGTCGTAGGTCAGGGGGACTTTAGGAAAAGGGAGGCAAAGGAGCCACAGAGCCCTTTTTTTCTGCTCCTCAACGGTGGGTTTTATGCTGCCGCGATAGGTTGGCTCAAGGGATGTGATTTGTGAAGCTTGGGTGGTGGGGGTCGTATTTGGTAGTCGAATGATGACGAAGTTCTTCTTGCACTGGTTTGCAGCCTTTCTCGGTTTCTTTGAATACAACCGCCGTGGTTTCTTTCCCCAGTCTGCTTTGGTGAACTTTTCAAATTACAGCGTATAGTCATGGATAGCGCCTCTGCCATCTGAGGCACGCTTCTTCAAGCCGACCAGGCGCGTCGCTTTATTTGACAGGATACAGTACATGGAATAATCTCAGAGACTTGAATTAAGTACAGGTTTTGGTGTAGGCCTGCCAGGGCTGAGGCCCAGCTCGGAGGTCAAACGCCTGGGCCACGTAAGTGCCCATCACTGATCACGGTCCTTTCGCTGCAGTGCTCGGAAGCATCACCGTCCGAAGTTGCGTTGACCTCCGGCCTGATAGCTGGATGTTGATGGGCAAGGTGACTATCTACATACCATTGCTGCACACAAAATGGCCCAAGACCTCCGGGGTGCTATTTGGAGTGGCCCATCTAGGTCAATACTGGACTTTCAAATAACGCCGTATTTTCACGCCGGTGCATATCGACACCGCGACAGGCTCCCCCTTTTCTGCAGACGTGGGAGCGGTCAGTCTCAAAAAGGGCTGGAGAAAGGTCTAGAAAGATTCAAACAATTCATGATCATATTCCATCGCTTTCTATCGATGAAATTCTGAACGTCATGGCATCGCTTATCTTCCTATCGGCGATCTATTTACACGACCTTAAACTTTGAATTTGACTCTCAAAGGGATATCGCATACGTACTATATGGTACAGCCCGTGACCCGCTGACGAGCCGTCTGTGCTGCTTCCCCGTCCTAGAACAGCACCATGGGTGTGACGAGCACTGTCCTAGTTAAGAAGACGTCTTGACCGAATGCATCTCAAAGACCTACCTCCATACGAGAAGGTACCACGCGCTTACAAACTATCTCCCAACCCGCCGTGGACAGCGAGTTGTCCACAAGGATCAACACCAGCCTCTAACTAGAGCTCCTTGCGGATCACTCGAAGGATGACAAAAACGGAAGCCATCGCTCCAAAAGGGGAACTCACCATTGCTTTTGGCGAGCGCTCTGACGTGATCGCGGCCCTCACGTAGCTATAATTGGTGGCAAGAGTTTCGCCTGAGTACATTAGCGTAGAACAGGGACGCACGCTGGCAGTTTGGCTTGGTGAAGCACATTCACACCCGCGGACTGTCAAAGCAAGTGAGGCCAGAGCCAAGAGAACGAGAGTGTAGCCCCACCCGAACTCGGCCTCAAAACCTTAAACAAGATTCGTCTGACACCCACATGCACTACGTTGACAACAGTGCCAAAGCTGGCAGAGAAACACCAAACATGAGTGGAGTTGAGATGCATATGTCCTTGTATACATGTAGCTATGCTGGAAAGTCGAAAGGAACGCAGAGAAGAGTGAATATGCGTTTACAGAACAAACACAATGGTAGACAGATCAAGAAAACGAATAATGAATAAAGATAAGAATAATGATCGATATGTGAAAAGGAAGAGGCAATTAGGAGTAACAACATATTCAAGGGATACATGCGCGACAGATAGAACGAACAATAACGACACCGGATCACTTCATCGCTACGCCACCCAACTCATCGCGAATCACACCCACACACCCACGAACCAACGAATGACACGCCCACACGCCCACCACAGCCCTATAAATCATCCTCCCGATCCCACCTCGAAATCTTGTCAAGTGGCCTCCAATAATACTGCTTGTACTTTTTCGTCTCACTCCTCTTTGCAGGACGAGGCATCAAGCTCCTCAACAACATCGCCCGGTCTTGGTCCGCATCACACTCGGGAACATAGAACCACTGTGATTCGAGTGGGCGGTCAGAGTCATCCTATGGGTGGGTCGAGTCAGCATGTCATTAGAGAATACGTAGAACAGCGACGAAACATACCTTGCCACTACTATCCACCTTTCCAAACACCCCACTCCCACCTCCTTCAACCGAACCAGCAGCCAACACACGCTGCACGACGCCCTTCCACGCCTTGTCGCTCTTGCGGTTTTTTAGGTAGGGATATGGGCACGACTGCTTCCCAGCTTCAGCCAAGCCACCGTCAGGGTGGGCTCCTGCGTCCTTCGAAGTACCCTCCTGGCCCTCGCCTGAAACGCTCCATTTTCTTCGTTGGAATCCCCAGCTGGCTCAGCACCATCCTTCAAGTAGGGATGCGCCTGCAACACACTCTTGCAGAGCACGCTCACAGCCAACGAACTCGCTCGGGACGTGGCGAGGACCTCGATCAACATCCCCGTCATCTCGTCATCGAATGGTTCAGGATCGGATGGTTCGGTCGAGGTGGTGGGTGCTTTGCGCTTGCGAGAGGTGGTTTTGGGTTTTGGTGGGGCGGTTTTCGAGGATGAAGAGGCAGTTTTGGATGTTGAGGGAGCGGCTGGCGTCTCCTCATCCCCATCTTCCTCACGAACAGCTTTTGGTTTCCGACGTTGCTTGGGCTTGGATGATGAAGACGCTTGGACATCCTCCGTCACATCCATATCGACATCGACGTCCTGGCTCGCCTTTTCCTTGCCTTTGCCCTTGGAGGACGATTTAGACTTGGCAGCTGGCTGTTTCTTCGCCTCGCATTCCTCCTCTGCCGTCGCCTTCGATTTGGTCTTCTTCGCCTTGGTTTCCTCTCCATTTTCGACTTTCCGCTTCTTCACGGGCCTCGACACCCCTGATGCACTCTCCACCGCACCGTCACCAACACTCCCATTCTTGCGCTTCTTGGCCCCCGTCGCCGTCCCAGCGCTCATCATCTTGCCCCTGCTCCTGACACTGGCATTCTCCTTCTCCGATCCCTGCGACTCGCGTCGGACATGTTTGCCTTTGACTTTGGAAGTTGTGGTTAGCGGCAGGAGCGGAAACGGAAGTCGAGGCGGGTATTGGTGATTTGGCTCGAGGTGCTCGCTAGGGAGATGCTCGCTGTGAGTGGACTGGGCAGAAACGAGATGTTCGCGGCTGGACCAGAGAGGAGCGCACTGGGCCTGGCCCCGGGCGGGGACGGAGCAGAACCTCCCGACAACTCCATATCGACATCATCGGCATCTCTGTTGGCCTGCGTTGCGTCACCTGTGCTGTGCGCACGGGAAGATGATGTACGACGAGGAGAAACGTCGTGCAAGAGCCATGCTGCAGAAGAACCGCCAAAGAGTGAAGAGCGTCTGGCGTGGGATGGGTTTATGGGACGAGTAGCCTAGGTATGCAGGTTTATATCATTAGCCAACCCTTCACAAGAATCACAGAGGACGCTAAACTTGCCTTGTCGTCATCTTCATCGTCAGCCATAGCATCATCGTCACCTGCAGCCGTCTTCTCTCCTTCTTCGGACACTTGCAACGCCACATCATCGAAGTCATCTTCATCGAAATCCAATCCCCTGACCGAGCTGGAAGGCGAGGAAGGAAGGAAGGAGAGTGGCGAGACTGATCTCGACAACGACAGCACATATCCCGACATGGGCGACAGAGGGGGCGAAGATGGGGAAGGGGGGAAGAGTAACCGTTCCCGTTCCCATAACTCGCTGTAGCAGGTGAGAGTTCCTCCGAATCCTCCATGGCTTCTTCTTCGTCCTCGTGATCACGACTGAGTGGTGCAGCTTCTTGGTATCCATCTTCTTCTTGCCTGTCAACGTCGAGGCCCGGGGAAGCATGCTTAGAGGAGGAAGGGGGTGACCTGTGATACAAGGGATAGTGAAGGTTCCCGGTCTTGTTTGGGTTGTGCCAGTCCAGCGTCAAGGTTCGACACCTCCCCTTCACATCTCTCCATATCCACGTCCCCTGCTAGAGTAAGATCACTATGATCGCTCCCAGGAGTCGAACCATCGCACGCATTCTGCAATGACACCAACGGCTCTGATATCGTTCTCGTGGCGATAGACGATGGGCCCCACGATGACACCTGGGATTGCACCGAGGTTGAGAGAGCGGGCATCGACTGGCGCGATAAGCGTTTACGCCTAAGTCCAGCTGTCGTTGTCGGTTTAAGCGCAACGGGATCATCCTTCCACTTCCCTCGCTCTTCTGAGACTCGAAAAAGGTGGCTCGCCAGCCACCATTTCCAAAGTCGAATCCTTCCTCTTCTTCCTCTCCTTCGTCTGCATCGTTCTCTTTTGGTTCTGAGGGTTTGTTGGTGATGGTCTTGTTGATATGTTGCTCGGAGTCGCTGTCAGAGACGACAGGCTGGGGACCTCATGACCTGGCGTGCTCTCTCCAGCAGAATCAAGTTCCGGTAGACCCATCTCTGCATCCTCTGCATGTTCCTCAACCTCGAATTCACTTGACGGAGGCAAATCTTCCTCGTGTCAAAATATGACGCTCGGCCAATCGAGGCCTGTTTCAGGGACGCAGGAAGGTGGTTATCGATTTCCTCCCGAATTTTGCCAATATCGATGGCGGATCGTCTGCACGATATCGCAGAGGTGGAAGCTCGACGTTTACATCGACCAAAGGACTGGACTGGATGCATGGCTGGTAATGCCCGTAGCCCGGTAAATACGGGGTACGAGGGGGCGAGGACGAGCGAATGGGTGAGGAGGACAGAATGGACTGGTGCCTGCGATAACCTGTGAGCATGTCCAGCGGTGGAAGTGGTATTCGGTTGAGGGAGGACATGGCGGTTTGGGTGATAGAAGGATGAGAGCATCACGTGTGATTCAACGCGTTTTCGGGCGGAGATTCATTTCCTGACTCCGACGAATCATCAATCGCGTCGCGTCATAGGGGCGCGTGACAGCTGCGTCATCGAGGGCACAACCAGGAATGCTAAAGTCGTTGAATATTGTGGTCAAGAAGTGATATAAAGGCACACCTTCAGACTAGATGGTTGGAGAAAGTTGCCAGCAGCACTCCTCTGTCAAAGGCTGCTGATGAGCTGCCGTAAAAGGTACTTGTCGTGCTCCTCTTCCTTGTCGCTACCAGGGCGGACTCCCGGGATGATTTCCAAATATCGAGATGCAGGTGACTGTTGAAAGGGAGCGATTTGACCAACTGGGAAAGAAAAGGCTGATTGAAAGAGCCAGAGATACGAGGAGGGATACTGCTGGTGAGGTTACCGCATGCCAAGGATACCACTGGATCCTGATGCCCATGAAATTGAGGCCTGTGGGCAAGGGTTCGACTATCCGGCAACTCCCACCTTGGATTTCCATCGTTAGACGAAGACCGTTGCTTTGGGTGTTGCGTGAGATGGCAGAAAAGGGAGGTGCTGCGAGAACTGGCAGGGCACCCTAATGCATGCTTTCGAAAGGCTATCGAGTCTCCAGTCGCGGCAAAAGGGAGGTAGGTGATCGATGGCACCGACCCCAAGGTAAGGTCACTGCCCAAGTCAGACCCCGTCACATGTCGTTTCGGCAATGGCCAACATTCCTTAATCGTCTACCGGTCCGATGAGCAATCGAACAGAACTAATATATGAGATTTAGCTCACCATGAGGCAGTTATGCACGCAGGTGCTGACCGCAAACCATGCGTACAAGGGCTGGAGGTGATGCAACCCGACTGCGGTGACTGGCCATAGACAGTCACGAGGACCATGGCAAACTGCCAGTTTCCATATTTCGAAAGACGTTCGCCAAGGACTGGCATTGTATTGTGCTGCGCTATGCGCCAGCCCGGCGCCCGTCGGGCTGTCATTCCCAAGAAGTTGGAGTTGGCCGGCAACCATCCAGCAGCCAGAGACCATCACGTAGAAAGCTGTAGAGCACGCATACTCCACCCAGGTCATCGTGACCAAGCCGCAGTAGGTTAACTGCCAGGTGCATGGCCACCATCGCAGTCAAATTCACAGAAGCTGGAGCCCTTGTCGATCTATGTGTTCGACGCAGCCTCTCAGGAGCCCTACGAGATCATGAGCTTTGGTTTCGGCTAAGCAAAGGTGCAAAGTACATATCTTACTCACTGCTGTAAAGGTATCACTAGGATTCCAAAAGGCTTTTACGCTGTCCAAATGCACTGACATGATGGAGGCAACGTCGACCAACATCAGCAACTCATAAAACCTTACAAGTTTGTTTCGGGAGTGTAGCCAGCAATTAGCCAGAAATAGGCCTGCCTTGGGAGTATATGAGACCAGTGAAGGCAAGAGGAAAATGAAAGTGATTAATGGTCGACAATGAGGACGAGATGGCAGGAAGGATTGTGACAAGACAGGGGCATTGGCGCCGGTGGAGCAAACACGTGAAAGGATTTTCACACACATACAAAATAGGGGCTCTTGGCAACTTCCCTCCAAACCTTGTCGCGTTTCGCCACGCTCTTTACGGCCGCATCGATGCTGGATAGGCTTTGTGAAGAACAATGCACAAAATGGGAGCCTTGTGCAGGACCCCGTCAGATGACCAACAATCGAACACAACGAAAAGAGCGGAAATAAGCCATGATCCATGAATTTGGTGCTCGATACCAAACGGATTGGGACTTTGGATTCCTCTCTGCGCCCTAGGCCTAGACGAGGAAGTGGATGATACGAGCGGGACCACTTTGGATACAGTGATGGATCACCCCCGATCTCGGTGTGCGTGTGTATTGTTCCAAAGCTGGTCCGATCCGGCCTCGTAACATCACCGCGACCCACTGAGCGACAAGTCTAGCCCAACCCGACCGTCGCTGGAATTCTCGAAAGCTGAGTGATAAATTATATTCCACACGTTAGCTAACACTGGCACAAATGTCAGCTTATGTATCTCAAAGAATACGCCTCCAACGTCGAATTGGAACCCTGATCCGAGAAGGTGGAAACACCCCGAATGTACTGGAAGGACGTGAATGATGCTAGGAGAGATACTTAGTTAGGATATCATTAGAGGGCTTCTTCTATCATGCGGTCAAATGCGATAGGCTTCATGATAAATTATTGCTGTATCAATCTACGGTAGCATAAAAGCCACCATTGGGGGCGGACAAAACCAGCACCAAAGCTCTTTCCGCCCCCAAATCACTCTTGTTCCCCTGACTAGCGGCTAAAATATGGATGCCACACATGATGTAAATCGTTGCGCTAACGAGCCCGCTCCAATTCGCACTGTAAATGATGGGCCTTTGTCATTCCCCCTCGAGGATCGGGCGAGCGTGGGTTTCTATTTGCCTTCATTTCTCCCCTTATGCTGACACAACAGTCGCCTCATAGCTCGCCACGACTCCCGGCACTCCTGAAGCCCAGAGCATCTCTAACCCAGTCTCCACCATATTTTTTCCAGGCAGCCCAGCCGTAGTCGTAACTCCCAACTGTGCCGTCAAATCGAGCGACGGCGTCCTATTCTACATCAATGCCAACGTTCTGACCAGCGCAGGTGCCTTGAATTTTCCGTCAACCCCAATCGAAGATGGAAGGACCGTCACCCACGGCCCCATCGCCCAAGTTCCCGAAACCTCACCCACCCTCACCGTCATCCTCTGCGCCGTCTACGGTATTCCATGCGACTCGACCACTCCATCGATCGAGGACATATCCACCGCCATCGATCGAATGCCACTGAACGGTCTAAGGCCCAAGGCGCTCATTCAAAAAGGAAGCCCACTATACCTCCTCTTGATAACGCGCTACGTCCCCATCCGGGCTCTCACCGTCTACGCCATCGCTGCCCAGCACGACATTGAGGCACTGGCCCAGGATGCGTCCGCCCATTTGCTAGGTCTCGAGGTGGACGACATTGACGATTTGTCGACGGTCAAGATGGGCTCGATGTACTTCATGAGGCTCGTTTTGCTCAATACCAACCGGGTGAAAGCTCTCAAGAGGATTGTCCTTGAAACGAACCCTGCATTTCATACCTTGGACAAGGAGGGCGGGTGTACCAAGGAGAAGCAGGAGGAGATGAGGTCTCACTGGGTGCGTACTATGACTCAGCTTACATGGGAGGTCAAGTCGGGTGAGTACGCTTGTACGTTCATGGATTCAACATTTATTAACGGTTTGATGGACACAGATATATCTCCCAGCACTATTCGAGAGGCCTGCCGCCTCGCCGCTGAAGACGTACCGTGTGGTATGTGCAAGAAGGCCTGGGACGACTGCGTGGAGGAGGTCGTCGTCCAGTGGGTGCAGGTCAAGGTCAGTGCAAGGCGCGCCGTTGGTTATACCGCACTGACGCCCTGAATTCAGAACACCATCTAGACTATCCGTCCAATTGCTCCCTCCTCAATCCTCCCTTGGCTGTCTTCTTGCTTTACCTCGTCTACGTTCCTCCATCTCACTTGCTACGTTTATTGCATCTCGTTCTCGGTTGTGTAAATTGTTTCCAAATACCACATTGTACACTGTTCACTAGCGGCATTGCCATAAGCCTCCAAATGCATGGTGTGGGATCTTTTCTGTCAAGCGGACACTTCCAGCCAATAGGGCAATGTCCACCCTCAATTGATGGTAGAAGCACGCTGTACAACCGTGTCCTGGTCACCATCAGTGTCACCTGTCACCCATGCAAAGTGTCAAAATTCGATCATGAGGCTAGTGGCCTGAGCCGATGATTCCGCCTGGAATCAGGTCGCCCAGGTTTTTACTCCTCCCTCCCGAACAGAAAGCAACGCAGAGGTTTGCGAGGGTCGTGGGTGAAGACGTTCCAGGTTGTTCCTCATTCCGCAATACCTCCGCGTGCCGATCGCACCTATTTGGAAGGTGGTGGCGTCAGAAGTTCCGGGATCAATGGTCGAGAGGGGCAAGAGCGGCAAGTCGAGGTTTTCTCGCTGTCTGGGAGGTAGGAAATACCAGTCTAGAGTGGGATATGTAGCTTGGATGGGGATTCGATGGGCTGCGAATAATGACGCATTTAATCCTGCGCCATCGAGATCCTGACCTTGTCGGTGGTGGCGGTGCGGAACGACGCGGCATTTCTGCCACTCACGTTCGCGGATGGTGCTAGGTGTACACTATTCCCTCCATTCGAATCGTATATGTAGCGAAGGTCTTTAGCAATCTTCTTACTAGCGCAGACAATGCACAGTACAATCTGGCACCGTCCAAGCACCCCATCACGCCGCTCTGAAGCTTAGTAGACCGTCCCAATCCAGCGGCCACTGGTGCAAAACGAGTAATACCATGGTTCTTTTCCTCCGCGTTCCATTGTTTTTGAACAAACAACTCTTTCTCCCGCCTGGCCTCTAGTGCGAGAATTTCGCGACAGCCAGGTAGTATCTCCGAATGGATCACCGAAGCTGGTCGAAACGACTAGAAAATTCGGGCGCCTGCTCAGCTCTATTTGCTTCTTACACACGACCAGTGATGCCACCGTCTTGGTTTCTCTCACTATGTCCCTGCCTTACGGCCCCGAGACCATATGCCCAGCGCTCAGCATAGAACGCTCGTCGTTGTCTGTAAGTGGCCATACACACCCCTTCTGCTACTCCACCGCTGATTTCTTTCGGGTTTATTATGCAATTTCATCGTACCTTCTTGGCTTCCTAGCTCGCGGCCTGCACAAATCCAGTTTATCCCCTGGTTCATCAAAGCCGTTCTTGTGCCCAGAAATACGAGTTTGCGAATGCGCTTGGATGCGAGGCAGGGAAGCGATCAGTAAGCCCAGTCAGCCTAGCTGCAGTAGAGAAATGCTAACGCCGTCCCCGCAAGTCTTCCAGCATATATCTACTCGCACATTCTGATATGCCTTGATCAGCGCCATGTACTCATCGAACTTCGTCGCCGTCGACCCAACTGCCTCCCACAAGCAGAATTCCTCTCTCCAAAGATGCCTCGATAACCGCTACACTATGAGTCAGGGTCGCTCTCACTCGGTATGGTCCACTCTGGCGTCCAACGCCAGAGTGGACCACATCGAGTGCAACGAGAAGTCGGTCATGTCTCTGGCGACTCCCACTCCAGCCACCCGTTCCTCTGGCTTTGCCCAACAGCATCATGACACCCAGCATCCATTACCACTTGCTCCTCCACGGGTACCCATTAGCACTCGCGCAATCCAGCGAGCCATCAGCCCGATATCATCTCCTCTCTGTTGGCGTTCTATGTCGCACTCAGTGAGGCACCAACGGTAACGCGAGGTGGATAGAGCGAGTATGGTATGCTCTCGCAAGTACCGGGTATCGCTTAGCGTGAGTGTTAGTGACTCTACCACATTCAGCCTTGTACTAAACAATTTCTCAGATACAAGACGCCCGCCGCACTTCGAAGCCTAAACTCAACGTTTCGGCGCCAGTTCCAGACAGGACCATTGCTTGCGCTCACATCCCCACCCAGGTGCCACATCCAGAGTAGAGTCGTGGGCTACGCTTCTTCGTGACTGTAACGTCTACCTCTGAGCCTCAGGGGACAACTTGGCAGCAAGGTGCGCTCGATATCTCCCTCCCCTTTGCCTGCTATGACCCGTGCTTATCGCGCCGATGCATTTCTTTGTAGGTCCCCATGCATATACCGTCTGTTAGGTACCATGTCACTCAGGAGCCCACTGTGCCAACCCTCTGTGCTCGTAGCGCGAGTGACAGGAAGAACGCAATGGGTATCGAAGTCCGCTCCCCAAATCGGACACCGGAATGCGGTACGCCACTGGCCTTGCTGGCCGCTGGAATGCGGTCTGCAAAGCTCAATAGATATGGGAGGCGAGGTGGGAATGTCCGTCTCAGTTTGCTGCTTTTGCTTGCGCGCATGGATAGTAACTTTTGCATTTTCTAGGTTGGTGACATATCCCATTCCGCGCTTGGAGGAAATGGGCACATTTGATAGAGTACCCGTGGTACTGGAACACTGCTTCATGGCGAACAGAAGGAACGAAGCGGGCTATCTGTGAGTTTCTGGAAGCCCTTCGTAATGGGTTGACGTTCGTCCTTATCCATACTGCTCGGCGGTCCTTCAGTGATCGAACTTCTGCGCGTCCGCCATGTCATTCTTATCGGCTATCTCACACTATGGTATGTCACTACCTACTATGTCGTTCCAGGTCCATTTTGAGCCTCCGACCAACTGCAGCTATCGCCATTGTGCGTAGAAAAGTATTTCGTATGCTAATGTACATTCAGTGCTCAGTTTTCAAAGTGACATCATCATCGGTTTACACAACGTAAACGAACACGCTCTCATCGTTGGTAAGCCCACCCCCCGTGAGGCCAGAAAGAACCTTCAAACCATGCAACAGAGAAAGATACTCGTCCGCACACGCATTCAACTGTGGCAAATAGACCGAATGTCTGGTCGACAACGCCCACATCAATCGAGAGTCCCATCGAAATCCTTGATCTGCTGTCGACCTTCCGCCACCGCCTCTGGCCCAAGTTCCTTCTCAAAGATATCGACCAAGAGGGAGATCATACCCGAAGTCATTTCGGGGTGTCCCTGGCAGGTAAAGATATGAATATAATCGACGTTGAGTCGGTCGGCAGAGGCATTCTTGGAGAGGGCGATGGTTCCTTGGTCGGCTGTTCTGGGCGCGCTTCCCCAGATTTTGTACTCGTTCTGAGGAACACTGGTATCATAAGGAGCCTCTTCGATGATACTGTACCATTTCGAGCAGTCCGGCACGTAACGCGTAACACGAGTACCAATTTGTCGAACTTAGGGGGGTGTGACGCGTAACAGGGGCATTTGCCGAAAGCAAAAGCCAGTCTAAAAATAGCCTTAAAGACAGAATAAAAATTGGCTTTCCTGTACAGGTATTGAGGGTACTAGTACGGTAGTAACGAAAGGCTGAAGGTATAACTACTCTCTCGAACGTACACCCGGGCCATTTTTGGGTTACCCGCCGAATAACTTTTAGTGAGGGTGTCGAAAATCGATGGATGTAACGCAGCACAGGCCGAAGTGCCGGAACCATAATTTCATCAGGCCTGTAACGCATAACATGGGGTGCCGAACTGCTCGAAATGGTACAGTAGCGTCGTAGAACGCAAGTTGGGAGCTACTGAACACCGCATCGATATCGTGATGGAACATCTCGATGTTTTGCATTCTCAGTGAGTATATGCTGAGAGAAAGAAAGGGGATAAGCCTGACCAAGTAATCATTGCCCCTGAAGACCTTCTTTCCGACGTCGTTGAGGTTGACTTGGTATGGCCCGATCTCCCACTTCGGGTTCTGCTTCACTGGCGAACCAAATACTGCATGCCAAATGATCTGTGGGCCGAAGCATACACCTAGGAAGTAATGGTCGAAAAGGGGCCTCTAACGGAGCTCAGAGGTTAGTCTTAGCAATTAGCTTTATTTTGGAATACTTTGTGGCGATTGTATGAAGGAGCTGCCCAAGATCCTTGATCTACTCGTCCTTGTCATTGACGCCATAGTCTAACGTCCATTGACCGCCGTCAGCTTATGCGACATCGATCATCAAAACGAAATAGCCAACGTACTTGATCCAGAGACGATAATCGAATCGTATTAGTCAATGGTGGCGAGATCGGGAAAGAAACCCTCATAAAGCTGGAAGGGATGCAGACGAAAGGATTTCATGACATCAGGTGAGAGGGATGTCAAACGTCCTCCCGCAAGGCGAAGCAGGAGTTTCGTATATAGAGCAGTGAAGACATTTGTGAAATCTCCGTAGGCATCGACGAACTCGGCCTTGGTGGGGTCGCAGAGCAAGAAGCAGATCTTGGAGTGGATAGGTAAGAGAGCTTGGTCGCTCATTTCTGCGGGATAAGAGTGGTTCTGAGGTCACTACCGAAAACAAGTTCGCTCCCAGGGTTTTATATGAAGCGGTTAAGCGGAGCGCTTCGGGTGACTTTGACGCCCAGCATGGAAGTGTTGAACCTACTGGCTCTGGCGCTGATATTTGCTGAGGCGCGCGGCTTCCATGCAATGCCAAGGCATGTTCAAACGTATACTCGGTGATATGCAAACCCCGAGTGCTTCTAATACCCTTGAGCACCAGGTCCATTAATGTTGTAGGATCATCATATTGCCCGATATGACAATTGCTTTACATGTGGTTGGAAGATCTGTGGTTGTCGATAGTGTACCTCACTCTCAACCAACGGGTTGGCAATTATTCATGTAGGCATGTGATGACTCGGTATTCACAGGCCCTTGGAATGAGATATGTGACGTCCTCTCTTCCTCTGTGAGAACGTCGGCAATATTCACAACCCCTACAAGGAGCAATGTCAGTTGTATTACAGAGGAATATGAGCTGACATACAGTGGTAGTGCGATCCATACTCTGGATGGTCCTTCATCTCGCGCTATAGATTGTTTTTCGATCGGAACCAGATTCATAAAAGGGTTGAAGGAACCACATACGGATTCATGGAAGAAGAACCAAAAGAAACCTTGAGCGACGATGGGAGCATCACCTTTCCCAGTAGCCCTACAGATCTGCGAAACCTGTTCTACCACGCATTGCTCGCCGTCTTTATTTTCCAATGTAATCCCGAATTCTTCCTCGCGGTTCACGGATGACTCAAACCTAATCCAAGGTTTCAGTGACCGCCAGCCAAATAGGCAAGAGCAGGCAAGCGGTACGCACGAAGAAGATCGCTCGTTTGTGATGGTCGTATCCATATACGTCTCAGCGCTGATGTCGCCTAGCCCCTTGACACCAACAGAGATGCTGAACTTGGCTCCAACCGTGAGTGACGAAGATTCTGGGGTGCTGTGAGCTCACGTTGCAAGGAGTTACTGTAGCCCTTTAACTCACGAGTAACGCTCCAATGTGCGCTTTGAGTATAACCTGTCTTGGTCTTGAACGATAGACCGGTTGTAGCCCCCCCAGAAACGCCCTTGATGTGCGTCTTAGACTCCGAACATTCCGGTGTGCCTAGTGCAAGGGTTAGTGCCAAAGAGACAGCTTGGTTGACAAGGGAACCATTAGTACCTGAAAACGTAACAGGCACGATTGAGCCTTTGGTGCAGCCCTGGAGGAGGTATTCTGGGTATTCGCTAGGGTTAGTCACGTGTCTTCCACCAGACGTCCCCCAGTTATCCTCAGCATACTTCGCAATCTTGGCCCAGCCGGAAACTGAGTCGACAACGTCAATACCACTACGAAGGATGCTGGAAGGTACGTGCATTTTTCAAATTCCTCGGCGCTAATGTCGTGGCAAGCTGCTCCTTCAGCGCGTGAAACGAGAGGGGTAATCCCGCGCTCGAGGAAGACCTGGCTGGGGCTCAACTCTACAAACCCTGGGACAGGGACTGCAGAAGAGACGGAGGACAAATGACAAGAGCAGTCGCTGTGGTAGCAAACTTGAGCAGCTGAAAGCAACCTAGCGCTGTGAGCCGGGAGTAGGCTTGGACAGCAAGAAACGAACCGAGATAAGAGCCATCGTGAATTGTTTGTTGGGTAGCAGTAGCGACTGAATGAGGAATAATAGAGACCAGCTCTGGGGCCTTCACTCATTGGCACCTATGCCATTTATATAAGCCCTTCACAAGACGGTGTTCTCGGGGCCCTTTCGAAAGTCGGCGCCTAATAGAAGCTGAGGAGGCTCTGTCTTTTCGGCGCCCGCATTGTTCAACAGGAGATTGGGTTTCAAAAAAAAAAAAGCAGATCGAGTACAATCAGCCGTGAGCAGTTTTACAAGTTCTCAATGTTAAGGTGCACTTAGAGATCGGCAGCATGCGCTCGATTGAAATGAAGCTGGCTATGAACGCAGCGTCCGGACTTTCCAAGTATGGCAGCCGAATGGCTATGGAAATATCAGCGAGGTAGACGGCATCCCATTGAAGTAGCCTTTTTGCAGTGTATTGATTTCGATAGCAGATTCTTAGGAGATAATCAGTCGAATAAAAGGGTATCACGTACGATAGCGTTCATGGATCTTGATGCACCGGTTCTTGAACAAGGGTAGTGTCTGGATCAGAAGCTGGAGACAGAATTAGATGCTCGGATATGGTTCTCAGGCAGAGCGCCGCTCGGTCTCTGCGGCGGAGTACACGTCCACAAACACTAACCCAGGAACATGGACCTAGAGCACGTTAAGCGCTCAGCCAGGTGCGCGGGATTTGCCGAAGGGCTATTCCGAGCCTAAACTGGCAGCAGCCCCTATTCTTCAAGCTGCTCTATTCCCAAGTTCATCATCCGCGTTCTGGCCTTTTTCATGAGCCAACCACTCAAATCTCGTGCGGCTTCTCAGCTATGCTCAAATCCTTGTGCTTACGAGCATATTCTCGGTGCTTGAGCGTGATAAGCCATCATGCTGCCTCGTTGCTGGTTTCTTGTCTCGGATCTGACCCGGTGGTTAGCAGCGAACCACGCCTGCTTTTTTATGATGACTTCCTTAAACTAGGTGGGCCGGGACGTCACATCTAACTCTTGCCGCACACGATGGTTATCCAGTTCTTCAGAATGCCGTAGCTTGGATGGCACATAGTCTTTACTTTCCTTGACGGCCCGAGTGAGACAAGGCGAAACAATGGGATACTTCCAACAAGAGACGACTGGGTCGTTTCCCTCGGGTGGACGATATCGAACGTCCAAGTCTGGTTGAACTTGTAGGTAATGATTTACAATGTACCCATTTAGGAGGATTCGCGATCACGTCAAACCGTGTCAGTGGGGATGCCCGTTTGGAGCCCTGATTTCCGTTTATGATTGTGGGCTGTTGCGACGTTTAGAGGTAACACGCCGCAGACTCGTGGCACATCTGGGCTCGACCATTCAGATCGGTTTGCTCAGGGTTGGCCTGGGTTGGAACCTTGTCT